>JAYESA010000010.1:98390879-98398379 GCA_036927795.1 Iris macrosiphon | reverse complement strand
ATTTTGTACTGGATTTGTCTCCAGCTTATTGTTTAGTATTTCTTCAAACTCATTGATGTTATTATTTGACTCATGAGTTGTATGTGACTATTCTATTCTTTATCATATTTGTGCTCATTTCTATCTTAGATCTGTAATTGAGTATATTGATATTATTGGTGGCTCATTATATTGCTAGATAGAATATCCAAACATCGATCTACCGTCGATTATGCGGCGTAGGCTGGGCGTTGTTCCCAACTTGCATCCCTATATCGGGTGCAGGTCGTGACACATTTTTAGTGGTGTCTCATGCAGGTCTTCGAGGTCGCAATTGGTGTGATTCGTAGTGGTGCTCTGAATTGAGTTCTATTACGAGCCTGTTTTAGGATATAGGATATGGGCTATAGGTTGAGAATACTCAATCACATCTAGGAAAAATTCTTTTCATTCATTTAATTATTCTTTCATGGTATTGATATTTGATCTTTAAATTATCCTTTCCTTGAGTGTCTTACATCATGTGCCATATTGATTCTTTCTTTCACTTTGTCTCAGGATGCCGCCTAAGACTAGATCGCAACAGGGGAGAGCAGCTTCTGAGAGGTCTACGACGTCTCGAGGGCCTGCATCAGTCACTTCTACGGTTATTGGAGTGTCATCTGCTTTCGAAGTTCCACCACCTACTCAGAGGACTGTGCCAGCTTTATCTGAGGGACTTCCACCTCCACCTTTCATGCCAGCAGATGCGACACAAATGTTCTTACTATTTTGTGAGATATGGGAGACACAGAAGGCTCAGTCTGAGGCACATCTGAGACAGACCGACGTCTTATGGCAGGGCATCGAGAGTGCTCATTAGCTTGCTCGTGCCGTAGTAGAGAGAGTTCTGGTCCAGCAGCAGGCTGCTCCTCAGGTTGCTCAGCTTCGGCCAGGCAACATTCAGGACTTCAAGAAGCTGGAGCCTAGGGTCTTCAAGGGGACGGAGGGCATCGTCTATGCTGATGATTGGCTCGAGGACATTGAGCGTCTTATGAGGGTGTCCCATCTTTCTGAGGATCTGAAGGTTGAGGCGGTAGGACTTTAACTGTTCGACATCGTCCGCACTTGGTTCAGGAATGAGCCAATTCTTGTTGACGTAGGACAGTCTTGGGAGGTGTTCAAGGACCTCTTCAAGAAGAAGTTTTTCGCTCGGGTAGACAGGCTTGACTTGGGAAGGCAGTTTGAGAGCCTCATTCAGGGTAGCATGTCTGTGGAGGAGTACGCTATAGAGTTCGACAGGCTGAGCCAATTTGCAGAGTATGTTTGAGAGCCTCATTCAGGGGACCGCTTCCGACCCAGCAACAGCGTTATATCCAGCATCAGCAGCAGGAAGGTGCACGTCTGGGATGAGCGTTTGCTATGACCGTCGAGGAGGATGAGCCCACCGGAGATATCATCGCAGGTTCTGTTCTTCTTGATTCTATTCCAGCTTTAGCTTTATTTGATAGTGGTGCTTCCCATAGTTTTGTATCTGTTTTTTTTGCTCTGAAGCATGGTTTGGTAGCTGAGTCTTTGCTTAGGACTTGCAAGATCATGACCGGGGGAGGCATTATCCTGGTTAATGATATTTGCAAGGATCAGAGAGTTACTCTAGGAGGCCGGGAGTTGAGTGCGTGTCTACTTATAATGCCACTTCTGAGCTATGATATTATACTCGGGATGGATTGGTTAAGTAGGCACCGTGCTAGTATAGATTGTAGAGGAGGTAGAGTTTTATTTGGTCCACTAGGAGAGCCAGAGTTCAATTTTGCTAGAGGAGCTGCAGAGCAGGGCGAAGGTATTATTTATGGAGCTATGGTGGAAGACAAGGAATTGCTATATCCGTTGATAGCAGAGTTCTTGGATGTGTTTCCTGAGGAATTGCCAGGATTGCCGCCAGATCGAGATATTGAATTTTCTATAGACTTGGTGCCAGATGCAGAACCAATTTTACAGCATGTCTATAGAGTAAACAATATCAAACTGGTCAAGCTAAAGAAGCAGATGGACGAATTATAGGATAAGGGGTTTATCAAACTGAGTTCTTCACCGTGGGAAGCTCTGGTATTATTTGTACCGAAGAAGGATGGAACAGTACATATGTGCATTGATTACAGTGCATTGAATAATCTCACTATCAAGAATAAGTACCCTTTGCCATGGATTGATGACTTGTTCAATCAGTTGAGTAGTACCAAGATATTTTCTAAGATAGACTTGAGATCAAGCTACTACCAAGTGAAAGTGAAGCCGGAGGACATACCGAAGACTAATTTTAGAACTCGGTATGGTCAGTACGAGTTTATGGTGATGTCGTTTGGGTTGACTAATGCCCCGACAGTATTTATGAACTTGATGAACAAGGTATTCTATCAGTACCTTGACAAGTTCGTGGTGGTGTTCATCGACGACATACTCATATACTCGAAGACACTGGTGGAGCACGAGGAGCATTTGTGGATTGTATTGGAGGTGCTGAGGAAGGAGAAGTTATATGGAAAGTTGTCCAAGTATGAGTTCTTCCTAGATAAGGTGGAGTTCTTGGGGCATATTGTGACTGGTGATGGTATTTCAGTGGATCCGAAGAAGATCACAGCAGTGGAGTCTTGGAAGACCCCGAGTTTGGTAGCAAAGATCAGGAGTTTCTTGGGATTGGCAGGCTACTACAGGAAGTTTGTGCAAGATTTTTTTAGGATTGCCGAGCCGATGACTAGACTCACCAGGAAGGATATAGAGTTTGTTTGGACGGAGGATTGCCAGGTTGCTTTTGAGGAATTTAAGAAGAGGTTAACGTTTGCTCCTATTTTGACGTTGCCATCAGGGTCTGGAGGTTTTACTATTTATAGTATGCATCGGAGAAAGGTTTGGGTTGTGTTCTTCAGCAGAATGGAAAAGTGATTGCCTATGCATCCAGGCAATTGCATCCTCATGAGAAGAACTATCCTACCCATGATTTGGAGTTGGCAGCAGTCATCTTTGTCCTGAAGTTGTGGAAACACTATTTGTACGGAGAGTGTGTGGAGATCTTCATATACCACAAGAGCTTGAAGTACGTTTTTATGCAGGAGTTGAACATGAGACAGTGTCGGTGGTTGAAACTGATAAAGGATTTTGACATATCTTTGCAGTATCATCCTGGAAAAGCTAATGTAGTTGTCGATGCCTTGAGCAGGTATCCGGTAGCTATATTCTTAACGTAAGATCGATATTTGTTGGAGGACTTGGAGGGCTTGGGCATTGAGGTGATAGTTCCTGGTTGTGCTATACAGATGTGGGAATTACAGATACACTTAGAATTGATGGACAAGATCAAGGCAGCATAGTATGAGGATGTATCTCTGAGGAGCATCAGAGCTCAGGTGAGAGCATGATTAGAGGATGATTTCACCATTATTGAGGATGGTTCTTTGCGGCATGGAGTTAGATTGTGTGTGCCTAGTGGGGAGCTGCGTAAGGAGGTATTATAGGAAGTGCATCGCTCTCAGTATTCCATACATCCAGGTGCCAACAAGATGTATCGGGATATGCGAGAGAGTATGTGGTGGTATGGCATGAAGAGGGAAGTGGCTCAGTTTGTATCCAGATGCTTAGTGTGCCAGCAGGTGAAAGCCGAGAGGCAGAGGTCAGGAGGTTTACTTCAGCCATTACCCATTCCAGAGTGGAAGTGGGAGCATATTACTATAGATTTTGTGTCCGGACTTCCATAATCTCCAGGAGAAAAAGATGTGATTTGGGTCATCGTTGATAAGTTGACCAAGTCAGCCCACTTTTTGCCTTCAAGGTAGGTTTGTCTACGGAGAAGCTGGCAGAGATGTATGTGAGACAGATCGTCACATAGATTTTTCGTCAACATAGTCTCGGATCGGGATAGTCGTTTCACTTCTCATTTCTGGAGGAGTTTGCAGGCGAGTTTGGGCACTCAGCTCAAGTTTAGTACTGCATATCATCCCCAGACAGATTGGCAGTCAGAGAGGACTATTCAGACTTTCGAGGATATGTTCCGCACTTGTGTACTAGATTTCGAGAGTTCTTGGGAGGACCATCTCCATTTGGTATACTTTGCTTACAACAAAAGCTACCAGGCTAGTATAGAGATGTCATCATTTGAAGCTTTGTATGGTCGGAGATGTCGTACTCCTTTGTTATAGGACGATGTTGGAGAGAGATTTTTGCTTAGGCCAGAGATGGTTGTGGATGCAGCGGAGAAGGTTCAGTTGATCAGAGACAGACTTCGAGTGGCGCAGGACAGACAGTGGCATTTGGCCGATAGCCACCGGAGACTTTTAGAGTTTGAGGTATAGTTTTAGATTTTTGTTTTATGTTGGTATTGGTTATTTGTTAAAGTTTAAGTTCTTAAGGTGGTATTTTGTTCTAGGTGGATAGTTTGGTATTTCTGAGGATTTCTCCGACATGAGGCACGATTCGCTTCGGTGGAGGCGAGAAGCTTAGTCCTCGATTCATCTGACCTTTCACTATTCTAGAGAGGGTCGGTGCAATCACTTATAGACTAGACTTGCCACCTGCATTTGAGGGAGCACAACGTGTTTCATGTATCGCAGTTGAGACGGTACATGGCAGATCCTAGTCACGTGTTGGATCACTCAGAGATAGAGGTAGGCCCTACTCTTAGATATCCAGAGCAGCCAGTTGAGATTCTGGATCGGAGAGAGAAGGTGCTGAGGGACCAGACTATTCCTTTGGTACGCGTTGCATGGAGGCATCACTCTCCGGGGGAGTCTACCTGGGAGAGAGAAGATGAAATGCGAGAGCGTTATCCATACTTGTTTGTGCCTTGAGGTATATTCTTTCATAGTTATGTTCTGTTCTTTGCTCTGTTCTGTTATTTTCTGGGGGTAGCTTTCTTCTTTGAATTTTGAGGACGAAATTATTTTAAGGAGGGTAGACTTGTCACTACCATATTATCTAGGAAAGGATATTTTAGTCATTTCATAATTAATTAAATATTGTGCATGCTAAATAATTATTTATTATATTATTTATTTATTGTTAAATGTTAGTTTATTGTTTTGGTCTTGTGTTAGTGGACCTAACTAGTTAGTTTAGACTTATGGACCAACATGTATTAATTGTTAGAATTGAGCCCAACTACAAGCCTATTGATTAGGAGGATGATTAGTTTAATTAAACCATTAGACTAGAATCTTCTCTCCTTAATTATTTCTTCATGAGAGGCCCCAAGGGGTATATTGGTCATTACATAGTAGCTTGAGGAAGGGCAAGGGGGTCCGACCTACATAAAGAGGGAGAAAAAGTTTCTCTCTCCTCTTTTTATTTGAAATCTAGATCTGGAATTTCTCTCAACCAAATTCTCTTATTTCCACATTATTTTCCTACCAAATTTTATCCCAATTCCTTTCCAAATTACCAATAGAGGATAGTGGAGCAAGGATCTAGAAGGAGGAAGCAAGGATCAACAAAGAGGAGCAAGGATCTACAAGTTGGAGGCAAATTTTATCACATTTGGAGGTTGTATTGGGAATCCATCTTCCAATAGGTACAATTCAGTTTTTCTCCTTCATTTAGGTTCTAAAAATAAGATTTAACTATGAGAAATCAATCCATATGCATAGGCTACCCATAGGATTTGGAATTGAGTTCATAGGAGGCCTATTAAAGAAGTTATGGTGCTTTTTGTGTAAATTTTAGGAGAATTCCGAGATTGACACTTGTTGTGTTTGTCAATTGGTCCTATAGATCAACTTGGCATATGTTTATGTTTTTGGGGCTAGTTTCAAATCCATAATTGGGTACTTGTAGGTAGTATCCGAATAATTTGGTGATACGTGTTAATTTGGGGGGTTTTCCTCCGACACGGGGCTTTGTACATGTCATATTTTGACACGGACACATAGAGATATGTTTGACTCTTCTTATTATTTATAAATAATATATTAGACTTACTCGTGTCCTTCGGGGTATGTTTGGTTGTGTGGTGGACTCGTATCGCAAGCGTATCATATATCTAGTGTGATACGGGTGCGATGCACTCCACGTGGTTGTTGTGTTGTATTACTAGATCTAATTTCTATTGTTCTTAGTCATATATATATATATATATATATATATATATATATATATATATATATATATATATATATATATATATATATATATATATATATATATATATATATATATATATATATATATATATTGTATATATATTTATATGTGCAAGTGTATCATATATCTATATACCTATGTGTTATGTATATATGTAGTTATACTTCTAATTATATGATAGCTATTTGAATAAGTTATGTTATATATATATATATATATATATATATATATATATATATATATATATATATATATATATATATATATATATGTCATGCCCCAGTCCAAAAATATACGGGACCAGGCCACGTGGCAATGGCCAGCTGACACGTCTCCGAAGATATCCCAATTTAATGGATCCACGAAGAGTGCTATGTTGTCCTATAATAATATATGTCCAATATCAATCAATAACAGGTAATCTAATCATCCACAATATAAAGAGCAAGAAATACTAAATAAACTGCTGGTTGATAAATACCAGTCTCAAGATATCATAGTACAACCAGTGATGTCTGGTGGGAACAAACCCACTACTATGACAAAATAAAGTACTAAAATGAGATATAAAAGATAATGACTAGAGCATCAGCTGAGTAGATAATGATGCCCTCCATCTGGGCTAAAGGCCTACCAACTGGTCACGGAAACTCTGACGGTTGCACCTCCAACTCCTCAGCTGTAGCAAATCTCGTCTCCTGTCCCGGGCCGTATACGGTAGGGTAGTAAGCCTCGTCTAAATCTGGAAAGGTACCAGGTCCTCAGAGGGACGTAACAAGATACAAAAAAACAACATACCATATATGAATACTGAATAAAATAAATACAATAAGGGTGTGCTAGCCATCTAAGTGAATGCAATGTGAGGACAACGCTGGTGCGTATGAGTAGGTGTAGGCATAACGTCCATGCTCCGAAGAGAATGGCATCAGTACAGTATATCGTTCATATCTCTCCGAAGAACGTGGCATCAGTATAAAGGGAAGGTCATTGGATCCGAGGCTCCTCCGAAACTACGGCTCCAATGTGTGTACCCCATACGCCTACTAGTTGTCCTCTTCGCCCAATGTAGATACGCAAGTCGACTACTCGACGTGCATACCATGTATCTATATGCCAAGTCTCTAAACTATATCCTGACTATATACTAACCGTGATGTAGGTGATATGCAACGATAGCTAGTCGAGTGCGCAAACCCGCATCCCAATATGAATATATCTCAGTGACCGTGTAAGGTGTCAAGTCTCAGACAATAACAGAGTATCGTCCAATGGGTTGAGTCTGCTAAGAGCTAAGTCCATATATATACTAAACATTGACGTACCCGTCGAATGCACCCGAGACAACTCGGACGCGCACAGTTGTATAAATTACGAGCAACAAGAATACAATACAACTTATGCATATTTAAATTA
>JAYESA010000010.1:97463379-97655879 GCA_036927795.1 Iris macrosiphon | reverse complement strand
GCTTGTCTAATAAAAGAACCATTGCTATGCTAGTATAGAAAAGAATATTGCATGCTTATTATACTGTCACTGTTATTGAACGAACTACTGCCATGCTAATAAGAAGAGTAAAAGATAGAACTATATGAAATGCTTGAAGTGAAACAAGAGATGGCGGTCTGTCCGCATATAGATAGAGACTAATAGTGTACCCTGAGGCTTGTAGTCATCGCGATCAGGGGATAAGAAAACAGAGTTATTGAACCGATCGATAGAGATAAAAGAAGAGAATAGATAGATAGTCTACTTGTTCATAACATGTGCATCATAGAGTTTATATGATAGAGTAACATGCATTGCATCGGTCTGACAATGGCTATTAGTGAAGAGCTGAACCGTGTGTCCCGGCTACTAATTTTAGCCTATCTTAGTGTAGAGCAACCATAAGTCACAACTTCTAATAGCAGATAGAGTTAGGAACACCCTGAGGCAAGAAGTTCTCATGATCAGACGAGTGTTCCTGTCATTAGTTAGCTTAATCATGTGTCAAAGTAGCTAGTATGAGCGTATATTAGTGCAGTGCTGGGCCGTGATAACACCGATACCAATACTGAGGAACTCGGGGACCATCATATAGATAGGTTATTTCGTATATGAATCTGTATATCGTGCATGAACTGCTTGTCCTGTATGCGTGAATGAATTGATAATGAAATGAACCTAGGTAAAAAGTAGCAAGATCACTAGTAATGTAATATTTTTTCACATGATTACTTAGTGTTAGTTTTAGAGAGTGTTGCTTCTGTTTGTTGTTTTTATACTCACAAGTGCTTTCCCCAAAGTACTGACCCCCCACCAGTTCCTTGGCAGGTACTGGATTGTTCGAAGCGATAACAAATTCTCATCCTCAGGAGTCGAAGATCAAGTGTCGATGCCTTGAGCCGTATTGTTTGTTTTGAGATGTTTTTTTTATAAAGGGACATAATGTATGGAACGATGTCATTGTATTCAAAGAATCTCGTGCCTAGAGCTTCGCTTCGTATACTCTGATGGATCATTGTTTGTAACACTACCCCTCCGCTGTAACTCGATCGTTCGATGATAACCATGACGTTTAACGATGTTGCCTTGGTGAGCACAACTTCAGACTCGTACGACATCATGTCCTGATGGGAACGATCGACGTCCCACGGGAGCACTGGCGTGGTGATCTCACGTCCAGCGGGGATGATCGGAACCGCGGGAGATCGGAGCGTGACATCGGCCGATACTGATTTTTTTTCTGGAGTATCAGATAGGACGCGCCCAAATCTGATCCAATACGGCAGATACGTATCGGTATCGGCCAATACTTTGAACCTTGATAAAATCAAGGGAAGCAAAAACTACAATAAAATAAAGTCGTCCTATATTTTGGCAAGATGTACATACCTAAGGTCAAGCTCCGAACCTAAAACTTCAACTCCATCACCAAGAGGGGTTCAAAAACCACACTCCTAGGCCTCAAGACCAAGCTCCAAGCTCCCGCAGAAAATGGAGAAGAAATGAGGAAGGAAGAGAGAAAGAAAAGAGATAGGAGAGAGAAAATCAAGTTGTATATATAGAATGTGAGAATTAATCGTGACTATTGGATCTGCCACATCAGCGATCCACGTCTCGATTTAATCGATCTCGGTCGTTCAAAACAAAACCAAGAAACCATTGGGTAATAGGGTGAGTCAACAATATTCAGGAAAATATCTAAACAAAAATATCTCAAAAGCAAAAGTAATATCTAACGATCGAATTTTTCGTCGGTGTGCCGTGACATGCCTGCGGTAGTTCAGTTAGGGAGAAAATTTTCAAAATGACAAGTTTTAAAATCCCACGAAAATTCAAAAAATAAAATATGCAGTATAAAATACATATCCATATACCAATATAGATACTGTGAGACATAGTCTCACAACTCTCCTTTCAAAAAATATTTGTCCTCGAAATTTCAATAAATGTGTGTGACCACAGCCATTCCCCTTATGTAAATGTGTGACCACAGCCACTCCCCTTATGTAACATAACACACATGTTCACACAATCCTTCTTTTACACACCTTACCCAGTCGCAAGCCAGACCAAAAGCACACCTACATACCTACTACTTCTTCTTCTTGTTCTTCTCTCTCTCTGTCTACTGACTGTTCCCTCCTTGGCATACCAATAAAATCTTGGTCATGGTTCCTCAATCCTTAACGAAATTCTTGAATAGAAATAAAGTTGTCACCACCGTCGGGTACGGGCATGGCCGCTGCAGTCGGCAGAGAGAGAGCAGCGTACGTGTTAACAGAAAGCGCAGCTGCACCTCAAACAAAAATTTGAAATTAAGGGTCACGGGTCCGGGTGTGGAGTTTGGGTGCCCATTCCAAGTTAGGTTAAACATTCGGCTGGACAACGAGTGGAATGGGATTCTTGGGCAAAGCAATTGGGCCCGGATCAAGGAGTATATTAAGTTTGGTTGAAAACTGGTTTTAGGTCATTTACTTGTTGCTAGGAGAACCATGGGTCGGGTCTAGATATTTGCACAGGACCATGGCTCAAAGGATTTGCATGTGAGTGGATCCGGTTATTGTATTAGAGGTCTAGTGGGACTGGGTCGAATTTATAACCATTGGATAGGAGCAAGCAAGCTCCACGTAACACTCTTTCCACTCCAAATACCTAGAGCCCACCACTAATAGGTTATACACATGGTAACATTGGATGAAAGCCTGCTATGCTTATAAGATAATTAGTTTAATTATTATGTTATAAAACTTAAATAATATTACAAATAGTAATCCTAAAATATGGGGGTTACAAATTATGTCTGACCTTAACAAACTGTCTCTTTATAAACACGATCAGTAAATGCACGTACATTGTACGTAAAATAAAATTTTTTAATATTATTATAAATAGTTTAAATATTAAATTATATTTTTTTATGGATATATCTCTACTATTTATAAAAAAAATCTTAAAAAAACTAGCCATCGAAGCTATACGTATATCCTCACGTAATTAAAAAAAAAACTAATTGTTTAACTACAAAATATTATATAACTACATTCAAACATGTCTTTTAGCTCATGTGGTTAAGTTGGGAGACATTTTCCTTGGTTGGTCAAGTTTGAATCTCCATGACGTTATTTATAAGTATTCATTTTTTTCAACAATTTTTTTTACGTAATATTAATTTTTTAAATAAATGGTGGAAGATTTACAAACGGCTCACTTTTGAGCCGTTTTGAAGCCTCATTATAAGAGTAGAGATAATATGATATAACTACATTCAAACATCTCTTCTAACAAATTTAGTTAAGGTGGGAGGCATTCTACTTGGATGATTCGAATCTCCATAACGTTATTTATAACAAATTTATTTATTTTCAACAATTTTTTTTACGTAATATTAATTTTTTTTATATAAATGGTGGAGGATTTATAATACGGCTTAGACGGCTCACTTTTAAGTCGTTTTGAAGTCTCATGATAGTAGTAGAGATATTGTCATTAGAGCATCTCCAACGATGTTGTGAGTTTGGAAAAAATGGTTGCCACATAGGATTCACAACTTCTTATTTCAAAATAATTTCTCAAATGCAAATGTAAAATAAATTGTGAAGTTGACATAGCAATGACATGTCAAAAACAATGTGAAGTTGGTTGTCTAAATCTAGACAAAGGATTTTACAATGCTTTACTTCCATATCATCAATTATGAATACAAATAGTAAAAAAAAAAAAGTAAAAAGTTGTCTTGAAAATTGGAAAAAGATATTTTTATTGTCTTCTTAATACTTTTGCGTGCATGCAAGTATTATATTATGATAGTGAGTGATTTACTTTCTGAAATATGTAGGATAGAATAGAATGACATTCAAGATTAGCCAAAATTAAGCCAGCTTACATAGAAAGCAGTGACAGTCCCTGCAGAGTTTCCATGAACAAGTTTCATCTGGACATCAAACAACCCAAATAGGTATTGGTTCTTGGACCGGTATCATGAGCCAGACTTTTGGTCGAGAGCGAGCTGCAATAGATTACCATTGTCCACTATTTGGACTCTCTCAGCGCGCCAAGTGTACCCCATCTCCGAGGAGAAATCAGTAGCAGTACGTGGCCACTAACATGGCCGAGAAGAGGACTACGGCTAGGAGAAGAAGCGAATGCCTTTCTATACTACCTGCAATTAAACTGAACGAAAGGTGGTGTGTGATTGAGAGGGGGGGGTTTAAATAGAGAGGGTATGTGCTTGATCTTCATTCTTAATCTCAAGTTTTTTTTATATGTTCGGTGATATGCATGGAACTTTGCGCACGCTGCATTGTATGTCATTTGGGCCCACTGCCCTCCACATTCTCCGCGGTTTGATCTCTAGACCGTCTGTGGTTTGATCTCGAGACCGTCCGTCTAGCCAGAAATGTTATACCTTTTCTCACTGACCACAAGAACCAGTTGAGTTCGGTATTCTTAATCTCAAGTTGATTTCATATTGATGTTAATCATCATCATCTTTACGCTTCTTAAGTTGATTAATGTGACATGTATTTGTGGGTAATCTTGATTCATTAGTTGCATGGTCACCGACTGGCGGAGAGTAAGTGTTAGGCGAAGAGGTGGCGGCCATGCAGTAGAGGCACCATTCACTGGGGCTTGTGATAAAGGCGCTACAAAAAATACTTGGGGCTAGCCCATTAATAAATAAACTTTACACATACTAGCTTAAATGTTACTCATACTAGTCCAACCTCACCCCCAAACCCCCCAAACCTCCACCACCGCCGGCACTTGGCCGAAGCCCTCCTTCTCCACTCCTTCCATTTGAAGACCTAAAATTTTGCAATCTCCATCTCCTCAAATTCCAACCATTAATCGATGGCTCCCAAACTCTCTAAAAAATTAAGGTACAATTCTTTCTCCTCCTTCTCCTTCTCTATTTTTTTATTTTTCATTTTATTTCACAAAAATTCCAAAAATTTTCTTTCCAATCTTCTTTACAAGCTTAAAATTATAGTGAAATAAGCTAAAATAGGTTTTGGATGTAGTTTTGACGTATTTCTGGAGTCTCGAACCCTATTTTAGGGTATACAAGTTCGAATATCCTCAAACGTTAGGGACATAAACATGTCGGACTGTAGACATTTCTACAGTCCTATGTACATTGTGGACTGTTGAAATATTTGTAGTCCTTTATGTATAGAGGAATGTATTGTTTAATTACTTTTGGGGTATTAAAATATATATCTTCTTTGTCTTATAGTCATGACCCTCAGAAGGGCCTTGAGGATGAAGGTATCATAAGAAGTGTCACGCCCCAGTCCCAAAATATCGGGGACTGGACACGTGGCAATGGCCAGCAGCACGCACCGATGGACAAACCCAATTTAATGGATCCATCGGGGCATACTTAAGCTGTATTACAATAGTCAGGGTTTACTAATCTCATCCACAGAATAAAGATAGCAATATCAGCAAAAGAAATAAACAACATCCAGTTACAAGTAATTAAAAATCGGGGAACAACCCGATATTAAGTCTGTTTACAAAAGTTCTTTTAAACAGGAAAATAAAGAGTTTATTGGTCATAAAAACTGAGCATGGAAGAAGCAATTATTCAGAAGAAGTCCTCAGCGATTACCTCGTCCTCAAGTTCCGGTACTGCACCGAGAAGTGCTCATGTTCCGTACACCTCAGGGGTAGATCTCGTCTGCTAAATCTGGGGACATAATCCATTCTAGATCCTCAGGGGACATAGCAAGTTACAGATAAAACAAGCCAAAAATAATACAGTGCAGAAATAAAGGAAACAATAGGGTAAATAAATAACCAGCTAAGTGATAATGCAAGTGAGAGTTTTAGTCATACTCAGGCTGAGACTACTACAGGATCAGTGTCGAAGAAACCATAGCAGTATTTTTTCGAAGGGCCAGAACTTGCGCCAAAGCTCTGTATCAGAGACTAAGACACCTCCAGATGACAATAATTATAATATAATCAGTCTTGATATGGTAATACTCTTCCCACCCAATGTAATCTCACGTCACAGTTCACAATGTTCATGTTACGCAAGATCAAAACTAATGCAATAAGTCAGGATAAAATCTAAGCATGTAAAGATGTCATAAACCTGTATCCTATACAGAATCACCTTGAATATTTTAGGAAGATTCTGTCTCATGATTCGTGTCAAGTGTCCTGGGTATAATGTACTTGATAGGGCAAGTACGATAATGTAAATGTCACGATATACATCTCTAGGTGATGTTACACAACCCCGCGTACGGTATTGGCACCCGACTATTAATCGGAAGCTAAGTAAGTCACACGGCCCTAGGGTTGAGCAAGTACAACAGTCACAGAAAATAAAGCAAGAGAACAAAATGAATCAATAAGCTGCAATTTATGGCAAGGTACAGTTGCCTGGGTTTTCGGCTCCAATTGTCGCTCTGGCTTCAGCGGGGAATGCAGGTAGTACTCCGGTTGCTGAAATAGACATCACCATTAGATCCAGAAAATATTAATCAGCTAGAAACGCCTGTCCTTGAGTCCAATTTGGAGACAAGGACAAAAACGATATTTTCGGGTCAAGGCGGGGTCAACATGTGGGCCGCTTTGCACCGAAAAATGCATCAGGGTCAAAGGTCTCCAAATTTGTCAAACTTAGTGTCAACAGGTCAGGAACGATGATACGAACCCAACGGAACTTCCTGAATTGGATTCCGATGAGCCGTTCTCAAAATTGCCCGTCAAGTGGAGCTTGTGGGACCCACGACATGCGATTCTGTCAACGTTCTCAGAATCGAACCAAACTTGGCTTACAGGACCAGCATATTGCTACGAGTCCGATGGCACAAGTTTCGTCTCGATCCGACGTGTGTACACTAAATTACGGCGAGAACCAGAAAGGTCGGATACGGGATGTTGTCCGCGGATACGCATTGATTTCGGTGTGCACGCACATCCGAAGCAGCTTCTGCGAAATCCCGCACGTCCGTATCAACGACGCGCACGTATCTGTGAAGATCGCACGCGACCAAGTCGTCCCGTTTGGCGGGGCGTACTCGGTTCCGGGGTAAAATAGGGCGTTGGTTTTCTTGTTTTTGGATCGCGGTTCGCGATCACCACAGGACGCGATGCACCGAGCGGTTTGCACGGGCACCGAGGGGGTCATGCAGGCTACGCGATGCAATTGACGAAACGAGAAATAGAGCAGCGAGGAGAGAGATATGGGTACCTGAACAGGGCTCAGGAAAATTGCGTTTCTCGTGTCCGACACGTGTCCGACACGTGTCCGAATCGTGTCTGAGCTAGGGCTTGAGTCTGGGTCGCTGGGATTGGTGGTTCAGGCCGGCGGAGGTCAGCGAGGGCTCGGGGATGCCTCGGGGAGGCCGGGCGGCGCTCGGCTGAGTCGGACGGAGCTGGGTCGCCGGAGTCGGCTGCGGGTGGAGATCGGGGCGAGTGCTGGAGGGGCGGGCTCGGGGTCTGCGGGAGGCGGAGGATTCGCTGGCGAGGTCGAGGGCTGGAGGAGGGCACTGGCTAGGACGGGCTGGCCTCGGTGGGGCGAGCTGCTCGTCTGAGTCGGCCGGAGAAGCGGGCGGCGGCGTCTAGGATTAAGGGGTGAAGTGGTGGCCGGATTCGAGGGACTAGCTTTTATAGGCCGGAGAGGGAAAGGAGGAGGCGGACGGTGAGGGGGAGAAGAACCGGAGGGTCGGCAGACGTTCGGGAAGCCGGAGCGGCACGGCTGCTGGCGGCGGGGGAAGGTGAAGAGTGGACCGTTCGTTTGGGAGAGAAGAGGTTAACGGGTGCGGGTTTGGCGGGCGGACGGGTCGGGTCCTAGCGGATCCGACCCGATCCAATAAATTAGATTGCGGGTCGGGTTCGGGCTAGTGGGTCGGGTCTGGGTTGGACCCGGATCTGACCCGCTAAGGATTTGGTTTAATAAAACCGGTTTGGTTCAACTATTGGTTTGGTTTATTTCAAATAAACCCAGTTTATTTTGTTTAATTAAATAATTAGTTTTTAGGGCTTTTAAAATACTTTCGGGGTCCAATAAATTCCCGAAAAATTACCCTATGTCTAGTTTTTCATTTTATACCATAAAATATTATTTTCATAATATTTTAATATATTTTAAAAATATTTAATTTTATTTAATGCCAAAATATCATGGTTTTTAATTAGTAAAAATTCCCGAAAATTTCCAGAAAATTCTAAAAAGTCCAGTTTTAAACATCTTAAAAAATCAGGCGGTTTACAATCTACCCCCCTTAAGAGGATTGCGTCCTCGCAATCAAAGAATACCCGGTCAACAGAGATGACACGGTTGCAATTATTTTTCGAAGCACATTACAATCAAGAAAATCAAAATTGAGAGTGTAAGAATAACACATAGGAAAAATTATTTCCCTAAGTGATGGAAGTTATGAAATTTCCCGGATGAAGGAAATTTAGAAAATTATAATTTTAGAAAACCAGTTTTATCCTTTAAAAACTTATCAGGTTAACAATTATAAAACATTCTAGGTTATTGGCAAGTTTAAAATTACTTAGATTAACACTAGGTTATTAATTATTATCAAGTTCAAAATTATCAGGTTAAGTCTAGGGTCACGAACCAGCAGGCACGAACTACAGAAATGCTAGAAACGGAACTACAAAAACTTACTCGCATTAGCTACTCCATGGTTCTGCGCGTCTCCCACAGTCATTGCGAAAGCTTGTCCGCGTCCTTGAGGTGGTGCCCTCTGCTATTAGTGGGCTTGCTGGTAGGGTGCTGCTTGAAGTGCTAAGGGTAGCCTTGGTTGATGTCCTCCTGGTGCTGGTAGAGCTTGTTGGTTTGCCCTTGGTGCTCATTCTCCACGTTCAGGGCAATCCCTTACCGAATGCTGACGGGATCCGCATGCTAAACACAATCCTAATCTGCGTCGGCATTCCTTGGCGATATGGCCTGCTTTGCCACAGTAGTGACAAGTAGTAAGGACTATCACTTGTGGTGTAGATGCTTTCTGCTGTTGGTGAGGTCTTTTTGTAGCTTCTTCTTGTGGTGCTTTGGATGTTGCTGATGGGGAAGGCCGCTTCAGACTGGTCTCTCTCCTGGTGATGCGCTCTATGCGTCGGGCTGCAGCAAGGACGTCCGAGTATGAAGTAGGTACAACGGATCCAATTAGTTTCTGTAACTCGAAGTTGAGTCCGTCGAAAAACTTTTCGGCCTTCTCTTCTTCTGTCGGGATCAATGTTGGGGCGAAGCGACTTAGACGAATAAACTCGACGTTGTACTCTTTCACCGTCATAGCATCCTGAGTGAGGCGATTAAACTTGTCCCGAAGTTCTGATCGAGCGATAGCCGGTATGTACATCTCCTGAAAGAGTCTGGAGAACTCTTCCCAAGTAACTCGGTCTGGTCCGAGCCTGGTCTCCTCGGATAGCCACCAGTGATGAGCATTGTCCGTCAATTACATTCTGACGGCAGTCATCCAACGTTCCCGGGGAAGCTCAGCTGCTTCTAATTGATGGCGAATGTTGGTGAGCCATTCATGAACTTCTGTGGGCTCCTCCTTTTCTGAGAAGGTACGGGGCTTCAGTTGGCGGAAATCAGTGATAGAGCCCGTCATTGGTCGTTGAGATGGTAGGTTGACCTGCTCTAGTGCATTTACTATACTGTCCCTCAAGTAATCAGCCTCGCGACGCTGAGCCTCGTGTTGGACTCGTTGCTGGGCTTACATCATTGCGTAGATCATTTGGAATATTTGTTGTCCGTCAATTGGCTGCCCTTGAGGGAATACAGAAATCGGTGGCATGAACTATGGAGGAGATGGAATGTCATCACGCCGAAATCTAGAAGCTTGATGATCTGCTTGACAGCTTCGATGAGTAGAGGGATCTCCACTCAATGGCGTCACTTCATCTTCTCCTTAGGTGGCTATATCACCTATTGGTGTTCTTGCTGGAGTTTCGTCGTTTACTTGTGAATCCATTACTCTGCATCAAAATAAACTATAAGAGGCGCACAGGAATTAAGGGAAGATGCAAGTCAAAAATTAGTTTGAATATGATATAGATATCAAAAATGATTCAAGCAATTGGATGAGATCCTAAAACTTATTCTATTCTTATTGCAGGCATGTTCGGTCCCTAAGTTGAAACCGAACAATTTAGTAGTTGACCTGCATGGGCCACCACAAAAACTATGTCATGCTCCAGTCCCAAAATATCGGGGACTGGATACGTGGCAATGGCCAGCAGCATGCACCGATGGACAAATCCAATCTAATGGATCCATCGGGACATACTTAAGCTATATTACAATAGTCAGGGTTTACTAATCTTATCCACAGAATAAAGATAGCAATATCAGCAAAAGAAATAAACAACATCTAGTTACAAGTAATTAAAAATCGGGGAACAACCCGATATTAAGTCTGTTTACAAAAGTTCTTTTAAACAGGAAAATAAAGAGTTTATTGGTCATAAAAACTGAGCATGGAAGAAGCAATTGTTCAGAAGAAGTCCTCAGCGATCACCTCATCCTCAAGTTCCGGTACTGCTCCGAGAAGTGCTCATGTTCCGTACACCTCAGGGTAGATTTCGTCTGCTAAATCTTGGGACATAATCCATTCCAGGTCCTCAGGGGACATAGCAAGGTACAGATAAAACAAGCCAAAAATAATGAAGTACAGAAATAAAGGAAACAATAGGGTAAATAAATAACCAGCTAAGTGATAATGCAAGTGAGAGTTTTAGTCATACTCAGGCTGAGACTACTACAGGATCAGTGTCGAAGAAACCATAGCAGTATTTTCTCGAAGGGCCAGAACTTGCGCCAAAGCTCTGTATCAGAGACTAAGACACCTCCAGATGACAATAATTATAATATAATCAGCCTTGATATGGTAATACTCTCCCCACCCAATGTAATCTCACGTCACAGTTCACAATGTTCATGTTACGCAAGATCAAAACTAATGCAATAAGTCAGGATAAAATCTAAGCATGTAAAGATGTCATAAACATGTATCCTATACAGAATCACCTTGAATATTTCAGGAAGATTCTATCTCATGATTCATGTCAAGTGTCCTGGGTATAATGTACTTGATAGGGCAAGTACGATAATGTAAATGTCACGATATACATCTCTAGGTGACGTTACACAACCCTGCGTACTGTGTTGGCACCCGACTATTAATCGGAAGCTAAGTAAGTCACACGGCCCTAGGGTTGAGTAAGTACAACAGTCACAGAAAATAAAGCAAGAGAACAAAATGAATCAATAAGCTGTAATTTATGGCAAGATACACTTGCCTGGGTTTTCGGCTCCAATTGTCGCTCTGGCTTCAGCGGAGATTGCAGGTAGTACTCCGGTTGCTGAAATAGACATCACCATCATATCCAGAAAATATTAATCATCTAGAAACGCCTGTCCTTGAGTCCAATTTGGAGACAAGGGCAAAAACGACATTTTCGGGTCAAGGCGGGGTCCAAATATGGGCCGCTTTGCACCAAAAAATGCGTCAGGGTCAAAGGTCTCCAAATTCGTCAAACTTAGTGTCAACAGGTCAGGAACGATGATATAAACCCAACAGAACTTCCTGAATTAGATTCCGATGAGTCGTTCTCAAAATTGCCCGTCAAGTGGAGCCTGTGGGGCCACGACACGCGATTCTGTCAACGTTCTCAGAATCGAACCAAACTTGGCTCACAGGACCAGCGTATTGCTACGAGTTTAATGGCGCAAGTTTCGTCTCGATCCATGTATGTACACTAAATTACGACAAGAACCAGAAAGGTCGAATATGGGGCGTTGTCCGCGGATACGTATTGATTCCGGTGTGCACGCAAATCCGAATCAGCTTCTGTGAAATTCCGTACGTCCGTATCAACGATGCGCACGTATCTGTGAAGACCGCACGCGACCAAGTTGTCCCGTTTGGCGGGGCGTACTCGGTTCTGGGGTAAAATAGGGCATTGATTTTCCTGTTTTTGGATCGCGGTTCGCGATCACCACAGGACGCGATGCACCGAGCGGTTTATACGGGCACCGAGGGGGTCATGCAGGCTACGTGATACAATTGACGGAACAAAAAATAGAGCAGCGAGGAGAGAGATATGGGTACCTGAACAGGGCTCCGGGAAACTGCGTTTCTCGTGTCCGACACGTGTCCGACACGTGTCCGACACGTGTCCGAATCGTGTCTGAGCTAGGGCTTGAGTCTGGGTCGCTGGGAGTGGTGGTTCAGGCCGGCGTTGGTCAGCGAGGGCTCGGGGATGCCTCGGGGAGGCCGGGCGGCGCTCGGTTGAGTCGGCCGGAGCTGGGTCGCCGGAGTCGGCTGCGGGTGGAGATCGGGGCGAGTGCTGGAGGGGCGGGCTCGGGGTCTGCGGGAGGCGGAGGATTCGCTGGCGAGGTCGAGGGCTGGAGGAGGGCGCTGGCTAGGGCGGGCTGGCCTCTGCGGGGCGAGCTGCTCGTCTGAGTCGGCCGGAGAAGCGGGCGGCGGCGTCTAGGGTTCAGGGGTGAAGTGGTAGCCGGATTCGAGGGACTAGCTTTTATAGGCCGGAGAGGGAGAGGAGGAGGCGGACGGTGAGGGGGAGAGGAACCGGAGGGTCGGCGGACATTCGGGAAGCCGGAGAGGCGCGGCTGCCGGCGGCGGGGGAAGGTGAAGAGTCAGGGACCGTTCGTTTGGGAGAGAAGAGGTTAACGGGTGAGGGTTTGGCAGGCAGACGGGTCGGGTCCTAGCGGATCCGGCCCGATCTAATAAATTAGATTGCGGGTCAGGTTCGGGCTAGTGGGTCGGGTCTGGGTTGGACCCGGATCCGACCCGCTAAGGATTTGGTTTAATAAAACTGGTTTGGTTCAACTATTGGTTTGGTTTATTTCAAATAAACCCGATTTATTTTGTTTAATTAAATAATTAGTTTTTAGGGCTTTTAAAATACTTCCGGGGTCCAATAAATTCCCGGAAAATTACCCTATGTCTAGTTTTTCATTTTACACCATAAAATATTATTTTTATAATATTTTAATATATTTTAAAAATATTTAATTTTATTTAATGCCAAAATACCCTGGTTTTTAATTAGTAAAAATTCTCGAAAATTCCCAGAAAATTCTGAAAAGTCCAGTTTCAAAAATCTTGAAAAATCAGGGGGTTTACAAGAAGATGCCCCACTACGTCGATGCGTAAGGAATGCAATATTGAGTGTGATGTTGAGATAGCCCTCACTATCGTCGACCCCGAGGTACCGCCTCAATTTAGGAAACGTAGACTGAAGAAGACTGTAACTCGTTCGAAGAGACGTGATCCTAGTACTTCTGGTTCTTCTTCCTCCTCCGATGTAGACTGTCAACTTATATACATAATAGAAAATTTGTTGTAAATTTTTTGACTATTGTAATGTACGTGCAGGCATGGATATACGAGCACTTTCCAACCCTGAAGCGGGCTAAACTTAACCGAGGGTATGACGAGCACCTTCCTAGAATGTGCAGATGGAAGCTAACTAAGGAAGATGCCAAATGTCCACACATATTGGCCGCCCTACGGAATACACTTGAAGATATGACGATAGAAGAGGTGAATTGTTACGCCCCAGTCCCAAAATACTGAGGGACTAGCCACGTGGCAATGGCCAGCAACACAACTCCAATGGGCAAACCCAATTTAATAGACCCGTTAGAGTGTACTTAAGCTGTAACAAATATAATTGCAATCTATACCATCCATCACAGAATAATTCTAATCTCATCCACAGAAAGAAGCATAACTAAATATGATAGACTAATCAAGATAATAGATAAAAATAAATATAGTCTATCAATAAGTCAAAATAAATAGTGTCTCGGAGAACAACCCGATAAAATAAGTTAAGAGAATAAGTCAATACATAAGTCCATGAGTCAAGATATGAAATAACTGGAAGCATAACTAACTGAGTATGTAACAGAATACTCAGGAGAAATCCTCTAGCACAACCTCGTCCTCTGGTGCCAGTACTGCTCCAACGTCAGCTCCTATCCCGTATATCTCGGGGTATTCCTCTTTTTTTGTACATGGGGACATAATCCGGATCGAGGTCCTCAGGGGACATAGCAAGGTACAAGAATAACTCAAGGAAAATAAAATACAGTAATAAAAATAGATCCTCAGGACAAGCTATGTAACCAGCTATGTGAAATGCAAGTTAAGAGCATCACTAGTACTTAAGATGAAAACTACTACAAGCTCTGTATCGGGGAGCCGGTAGCAGTAATATCACGAAGGGCCAAATACATGTGCCAAAGCTCTGGTACAGAGACTAAGGCACTCTCCAGTAACATAAGTATATATATATATATATAATCAGCACGTAGCCTGTGTGTCTCTCTCCACCCAATGTAACATCACGTCTCATGTCCATAACATGCAAGATCATGATCTCTAACTAGTACAACGAGTCATAATGATATCTATGTATGCAAGTCTTATGTCACGAATCCTGTAAACCTATACAGAATCACCATGAAAAACTCAAGAAAGATTATGTCACATGAATAGTGTCAAGTGTCCTATGGTATGACGTATTTGATAAAGCAAGCACGTAAAAATATATTGGATCGTGGTATCAACTCTCTAAGTGGCATTACATGATGTCGCATACGGAGTCGACACCCAAATCTTGTTTGGTGGTTAAGCAACGTCTAACGGTCCTAGGTTGAATAGGTACATCACAGAATATATATATATATATATATATATATATATATATATATATATATATATATATATATATATATATATATATATATAAAGAACTCAAACAATAAAGTCATATGATTTACTGCGAGTTGGCAAGGTACACTTGCGTGTGTTTTGAGCTCCCTCAGTTGCTCCGAGATAAGTGGAATCTCCAGATACGCCTTCGGATGCTGAAACAAAAATTATCATTACTCTCAGAATACTTGAAATAGCTAGGATTGACTACCCATAAGTCCAATTTGGACACAGGGGCATAATTGATAGTTTCTGGTCAAAGCGGGGTCTACTTGTGGCCTACTTCGGACCAAAAAATGTGCCAAAGACAAAGTTCTCCAAATTCGTCAAACTTAGTGTCTACGAGTCCAGAACGATGATACGAACCCAACAGAATATCCAGAACTGGATTCCGATGAGTCGATCACGAAATCGCCCGTCAAGTGGAACCGTGAGGCCAACGAAATGGTATTTCGTCAACGTTCTCAGAATCGAACCAAACTTGGGTCACAGGACTAGCATAATACTACGAATCTGATGGCGCAAGTTTTGTTGTGAAACGACAAGCACACATAAAATTATGATGAGTGTCAGAACAGGTCGATACGGAACTTTTCGACGGATACGCGTTGATTCCGGTGTGCACGCACATCCAAATCAACTTTTGTAAAATATTACATGTCCACGTTGACGATACGCGCCTTTCGGTGCAATTTTTATACGACGAAGTCTCCTCGTTTAGTGGGACGCACCTTGTATCAAAAAAATTTGGTTTTAGAAAACCAAATTTTTGGTCAACTTCAACCACGAATAAATCACAACATACAACAAATTAAAATAAACTAATTAAAGGGATTAAAAGTCGGTTATGTTTTCTAATTTACTGTTTAAGTATAATTTAAAAATATTAACTAGGTTGGAAGAAAAATAGACATGAACATGGGTGGTTGGGACAGTTTCTGAACTACAAAAATTGGTCATTTTTTTTCTGTTTTGCGTCATGAATTACGACCGACACAGGACACGATACACCGAACTAATTATACAGGGTTCAAAAGGGTCATATGATTTTCGTATAGGATTCGACGGGTCAACATTTGGATTACTATGCAAGGAGTTACATGGGTGGAAAGTAGGGTACCTTTCTACTACTGTTGCTCGGGAATTCAGGCGGGTTGTGCAGCGGCTACTTTGCGGCGGTGGCGTGCGGCGGTCTGGCGGATGACAGAGGCGGCGATGGTCGGGAATGAGAGAGAAGTTGTTGGTGGTGAGGTTCGGCTAGGCTGGGGGTTTTATAGGGGTGAGGGTGGAGGTTACAAGGATCGAAGGGAGAGGGTCGACAGCCGGTTGGGGGAGGGGAAGAGGGGGAGTTTTACTGTTGCTGAAGGTAAGGGGTTTGTGGGTTGTGGGTTAGTGGGTTACGAGTTAGTGGGTACGAGTTAGGATCCAGTTTGGTTTGGTCTAGTATAGGTTGGTTTGGTTTGGTCTAGTATAGGTTGGTTTGGTTTGGTTAGGGTTGGTTCGGTTTAGGTTGGTTTAATTATAACAATGCATATATGGCCGTAAAAATAGTTTTTGGTCCCAATAAATTTCAAAAAAATTACACAATATTATATTATTAATTATACACCCTAAAATATAATTTTTGTACTATTTTAAGTAATTAATTTAATACACAAAAATATAAATCTATGAAGAACATTTATTATAATTAGCTAAAAATTACAGAAAAATCTTCCAAAATCTCAAGAATTCATAATTCCAATAATTAAAATTCTAAAATTAAATTCTAAAAATCTGGGTGTTTATAATCTACCCACCTTAAAAGAATTGCGTTCTCGCAATTAAGAAATAAAACGTAATCGGTCAAGAAAAGGTTTGCTCTAGAAGAGATGATGCGGTTGCAAGACATGTTTGTTGAAGCACGACACAAAGGATAAGGAAACATGAAAAAGAAAAAAAATTAAGAGGAAGGGTGAGTGTTTTATTCAAGCAGAACACGTAGAGAAACAATAAAAACTTTTTCCTACGCAATGAGAGATAAGTACTCAAGAGTAAAGGAGCCCGGTTAGAACGAAGATCAACTACAGCTTATAAAAACTTGGGTATCACTGACATATTACTAATGTAGACTAACAATCTTATGCTAATCATAATACTAGATTTAGGCTAGAGAATGGAACTAATCGGCACATGCTAAAGTATTACTAGGAATATAACTAAATCTTACTTATATTCGCTACTCCTTGAGTCTGTGCCTTATCTACTGTCAATGGAAAAGCCTGCCCACATCCATGTGGTGGTGCCCTCTGTTTGTGGTATTAAACGAAAGGAATAAAATTATATTTCAATGACGGGGTTTATGCGAAACCCGCGCCCTTCTGTTTACAAACAAACTTGTACAATGTAATCCTATACGAGGATGTGGGAGTACAATTTATTTAATCTGGGTATAAATTGCTATAGGTGTCTGATCTGCGGTCGATCACTTTAGCCCTTGGACCACACGATGTTGAAGAAGTACCGTAGAAGACAGGTAGCAGCTTCGAAGGTTGCAGAAGAGGTTGGACGCACGAGGCCAAGGTCGTCGATCCCTGTTCTTTGCCTGCTCTCCGGGCTCTCTCCCTCTCTCTCTCTCTCTCTCTCTCCTTGGACGATAATTCTCTCCTGGATGATAATTCTTTTTTTTCTTCTTTTTTCCCCATTGATAGGGGTTTCTATTTATAGAGTTTTGGTGACAGTGACCACTCCGTCGGTGTAAAATCCGAGGAGTGGAAAGTACAACACCCTTTTACACAATGGTTAAAGTAACCAATGCCTGCGTATGGATGATCTTTTGAATGAGCGTATGACGCGGGTCCAACTAAGGGAACACAACGCGTACTATTGCTACGAAGATCACGGCGTAAGAGCCACGCAGGTAGGTATCCTGTGTGTAGAAACGGTTGGCGTAGAAGCCGGATAGGCATAGAAGTCGGAGAGGCATTGAAGCCGGATAGGCGTAGGAGCCGGAGAGGCGTTGAAGCCGGATAGGCGTAGGAGCCAGACAGGCGTTGAAGCCGGAGAGGCGTTGAGAGCCGAAGGGGCACAGGTCTTGAATGGGCATAGAAGCCGCTGCGTACCGTGCCCGAGTGCTGACGGGGACGTCTTAGCCGGAATCACGGCTTTCGAAGATATAATCAAATCTTCTACAGAGATTTGCCATCATCCTGTGCATTAAATGCGAAGACGTGTTTCGAAGGTCTGCAGCCCTTCTGTGCATCCGTTGCAGAGACATGCCTTGACTGAACCTGTCACCGCTCCGTGCAATTAGACGTAGAGACGTGCCTCGAGCCCCGTACGATGTGCAGCTTTTGACGTGGCAGGCGGTTTGTCTACTGCAGAGCGTAAACCGGCTTATGCCTGCCTGTGTAAAACAATGCAGCGTATCCCTCTGTGCGAAAAAGAGTAGTTTATGCTGAGGGGATGTCAGTAAACGACGGTTCGGTGGTATCTTAACCCAATCCTCTGCATTAAATATAGGGATCAGCCATCATACTGTGGTGTGCGTCCCGAGGGGTCTGTGCCTGTTTTCAGCCATCGTCTGGGTCGCCGTACAGCACTTTTTGTCAGGAGTCAGAGGCCAGGTTCACTGCGTGACTTGACAGGTTCATTTCGGGGAAGACGAAGCGTTCCTCGTACGCTATTTTAACGCTGCTTTGAGAGTGGCTGAGTTTTTATGCCCTGGAGGCGATGGGGGGGGTCCCGTCTACGCCGAAGCGGTTTTGGGCGCGCTGCACCCTTGAGCTCTTACGCCTGATGGCACTGAAGGCCTTTGTTTGCGCTGCTCTGTATCAATATGCCGCGTAGCTTTTGCCAGCGTATTTTTCATGCTTCTACAAGACCCCCTTCAAAGCTTTTAAAATCCTTTGGAATTTGAAACGCTTTGAATGAAGCATGAATGGCCCCTCGTGACTCGAAACGTTTCTGAATGGAGCGTTGAAACGGTCGGTGCGGCCTTTATGGCGGATTTATTGGGGACCGCTGTGATCTCTTTTGCCTATAAAAAGGCGGGGGGTTAACCTGTTTCCCCATATTCCCATCACCATGCTAAAATGATCGCCGGAGTTCGTCGGGTCGATCTGAGGAAGAAGGAGATTATGTTCTTCCAGCATGTTAGGAGCCGAAAAAGACGGCGTCTTCGAGCAAGTGTCCACTGCAGCGATGGATCATGAAAGGATATCTTAGCCTCCCTTGCTCGGGATAATCAGCAACTTTGTATGGCGTTGCATCAGGGGAGAGGAAGGGCCGCTTTGGACCACACAGCTTGCAGACTGTTTATTTTTTCCTGAGACCCCTGCGGACGAGATTGGACAAACCGTAATCTGTCGTCCTGATTGGGTTGGGTTTAAGAAAACCCCAACCGGATCGGCCATGGCGAATGGAGGATCTTGTTGTTCATGACTATGGTGGTCATGAACAGCCATGGAGGAAGAGGAAGATCTGAGCGCGATCTTCAGACGACAAGGGAGTCTTTTGTAGACGGAGTTTCCCTCATATGTAATCATGAAAAGTAGAGAAAAACCCCTGTAGACAGGGTTTTCCTCATATGTAATCATGATTTTAATCTTCAATAAAGTCGTCTTTTCTTCATATGATCACTTGTCATACGTTGCCGTGAAGTCTGAATGTGTGCAGCTTTGACACGTCTGATACTTTACACGACCCTGTATAGAGAGTACTAGGTTCTGTCCTGTTTTTTACGTGCAGCGGATAGTGCATAGAGCGCTGCTTTAGCGTTTTGAACACTTAGAACTGTCCTGTTGCTAGGGCTAAGGAACCGCGTAGAGTTCTGAACTGCTGCTTCTGATGAGCAAAACTTTGTTCAGTCTTCATCTTCAAGAATGATCTCTCGGAACTCCCTTGAAACAGGGTCGAGGATTCTGGCTGAGCTTTGTCATCTTTGACAGACGAGATGTTCAGACTGGAGTCCGGATGAACCTCCAATTTTGGGACCCGAAAAGAGTAATTCCTTAATGGTTGTACTCTGTCCGTTTCGGGTACTTGGGGTCAAGAACGAGTATCTTCTGTGTGAACTCTTTGCACTTGACCGGGTCGGGGACTATTTTGGATAAGCGGAAAGTCGCGGAGTACGAAATCCTCAGCCTGTAGCGTCTGGGCGTAAGATACCGTTGAGCGCGAAGTCATAGACTTGTGGTTCCTGAGCGTGAAGTCGTAGGTTTGTCGCCTCTCGAGCGTAAAAGCTACCAAGCACAAAGGCATCCGGGCGAGAAAAACCATAGACTTATAGCTGCTTGAACGTAAAGCCGTAGAATCGTTGCTGTTGAGTGTAGAAAGCTCCTTTAGCGTAGGACTTGTGGATCTGTAGCTCCTGAAAAGAGAATTTCTTCGAGCGTGAAGTTCTGCGGATCTGTTGCTTCTGAGCGTAAACTGAGCACCACCGAGCGTGAGATCATCGATTTGGTATCTGCTGAGCGTAAAGCCGTAGGTTTGTCGCCTCTCGAGCGTAAAAGCTACCGAGCACAAAGGCATCCGGGCGAGAAAAACTATAGACTTGTAGCTTGCGAGCGTAAAATCGTAGATCTGTTGCTGTCGAGCGTAGAAAGCTCCTTTAGCGTAGAACTGCTGAACTGTCTTGTGCTAAGAATTTTTCTAATTCGCTGACTGTCCATCTTTTGAGGGTAGTGGTTTGACGTAGCACCCAATCATATCCGACTATTAATGCGAGACTTGGTTAGGGTCTCGAGGAGTCCGTCCGAGGATTCGAGGAGTCGATCCGGACTCTATATATATCCCAAGCTTTGGAGAGAGAAACTTTTTATCCGTCTTCTGCGAACGAGAGTTCTTGATTGTTCGAGCTTTTCTCCTTCATTCCTTCTCTGAGCACTTCGAGCTTTCAGAAATGGCGACAAAACAAACCTCCTCCGCTAAGGGAAAGAGCATAGGTTCTTCTTCTTCTCCCACTGCCCCAGCGAGGGAGTCTTCGGTCGGGCAAGGTGGACTTCCTTCCGGAAGTATCCCGCCGACGGGCAGCGCACCCGGTCTGAGAGGTAGATCCTTTGGGGTGACAAGAATAACAAAAATCCTTCGCACACGTTGAACATGACCGCGCTAGGTCGCCTTCTGTGCTGATAGCCTCTTCTGAGGAAGATAATGCACGGAGGCGTTTTCATCTTTTACGCCCACATTTCTCATGTGCTAGCGTAAAGGCGCCATATTTTCGTAGTTCCGAGCGTAAAAGCTCTGGCTACCAAAAACTGGCGTATGTCGTAAAATAAGCATTTTACGTTTGCGGAGGGGACTCCCGGCGTATAATAACCGAATTCGTACAATCCTGGCGTAGAGCACAGTTTGTCGTTTCTTTGGTTTTGTATGTTTGTGCAAGATTTTTGTAATGACATACTTTTTTTGCATCTTTGTAGTTAACCTGGGTGAGTCTCCGCTGACCGAGGTGATGGGTTCCTCCGCCGGGATGCTGCACTCGAACTACCTGGAGGACTTGTCCCACGTGGCATTTCCCCTCTCCGGATCCCAGTATCCTGAGGGAAAGGGATTTTTGTTGGCGGCTCAGGGCGAGCTGGATCTGGATCGCGCGGAAGGTGCCTGTGCGGGCGTGCGTCGGACGATAGCCGAGCTGTCCCATTCGAGTGACAATGAGGCACTGCTGGAGCGGGCCCGTGCTGATGCTCTGGCTATTAGGGACGAGAGGATGGCCGTGCTAGCGCGGCAGATCCGTGACATGACTGTTCCGCCGCAATGATGTACTCTCTCTCTTTTTTTTTGCTTTCCCAGATGTAATTTTGTTCTTTCTTGGGAATAAAAAGAGACTTTTTCCTAACTTTGGACCCATCATTTCGGAATGTAAATGACAGGTTAGGGCGAGAGTGGTATCAGAGGTAGTATGGACGTGATAAACTCTCGGTAAACTTCAGCAGGGCACGTCTATCCAGAGGTCATACGGACATGATAGAACGTGCTTTGGCCAAGTTTTTGTAGGTAAAGTACTATCAGAGGTGAGATAGACGTGATAGGCTTTACTAGAGTTTACAGCTCAAAGGTAATATGGACATAGCTGTTTTGTGGGCCTATTACTTGTTGCGCACCTAGGTGCAAGTAAATAGGTTTGAGGACAAGCCCTGCTAGAGGTAATATGGACGTAGCAGATTTTGTGGACCTAACACCACTGGCGTACTTAGATTTAGTACGGGTGTTAGTTGAAGTGACGATCGATATCAGAGGTGATAATTGATGGTCAGAATCTTGGAAAGCCTGTTCAGAGGTGATATGGACATGGCAGATTCTTCAAGGAAATACAGTTCAGAGGTGATATGGACATGATTGATTTGTGGGCCTATACTAGTTTCTTCTTTGAAGTAGTTTCGTCGGATTACGAGAATCTCGCCGTATTCCTCCTGAGTGGAGGAGATTAGGCGTAGTACTTCTTCAGGAATTTGTCGTTGATAGGAGCCATTAATAGGTCTCCATTGGGCTGGGCTAGTCTGTAGGCTCCGTTCGAGAATGTTGTCTCGATCACATAAGGGCCTTCCCACTTGGGCTGGAATTTGCCTTTACTCTTGTGAGTAAGAATCATCGGCCTTCTTACGGCTAAAACTAGCTCGCCGACTTTGAACACCCTTTCCTTTACTTTACGATTAAAAGCTCTGGAAATGCGTGCTTGGTAGAGCGCGATGCACTGTTGAGCTTGGAGGCGTTTCTCGTCTAATCCTTCTAGCTTCTGAAGCCTTAACAGGTCATTCTTTTCTTGAGTCAGCCCGTTAGCCACGGCTATCCTGAGCGACGGGATCTGGATTTCAATGGGGAGAACTGCCTCGCTCTCGTATACCAGTGAGAATGGGGTACAGCCTGTCGGCGTTCGTACCGTTGTGCGGTATGCCCAGAGATATTCGCCCAGCTTTTTGTTCCAATCTCTTTTGTTTGAAGAGACGAACTTCTTCAAGAGTTTGATAATGGTTTTGTTGAAAGCTTCCGCCAAACCATTAGCAGCTGGATAGTATGCCGTAGAGGCGATATCGTGTATTCGATTTTTATCACAAAATCGATAAAACGCTTGGCTGATGAACTGGGGCCCGTTGTCATGGATTATCCTTCGGGGGACCCCAAAGCGATAAATGACGTGATGCTTGATGAAGCTGATCACATTAGACGCCTTTACCTCAGCAAGAGGGATTGCCTCTGCCCATTTGGAGAAGTAGTCCGTGATGGCCAGTATGAACTGGTGACCTCGGGAAGAAGACGGGTGAATGGGACCAATGACGTCCATACCCCATGCTTCGAAAGGCCAGGATGCAACTGTAGAATACAGATGCTCAGATGGTCGGTGTATGAAGTCTGCGTGAATCTGAAAGGCTCTGTATTGTCTTGCATACCGTATCGCATCTGTGATCATAGTAGGCCAATAATAGCCCATTCTTCTGATGCGATCCTGTAGCTTAGGACCGGGTTGGTGTGCTCCGCATACGCCGTCGTGAGCTTCCCGGATAATCTGCTGTGCTTCGTCGTTAGACAGACATCTCAACAGTAATCCGTCGTAGGTCCGGCGATATAGGCATTATGCAGATGCATCGTAATAGAAGCATAATGATCGTCGCTTGATGGACACTGCTCCTTTGGGGTCCTCCGGTAAGATTCCGTATGCGACGAAATCTATGAAGGGACTTCTCCAGTCTTTTCCGGGGAGATCTGTGTTCACAGCATGGCTGCGTCCTATGTGAAGGTTGTTCTTCGCACAGAATAAGTCTCTGTTAAGAAGGATTACCGAATCCTGCCTTCTTATAGGAGTGGCTAAGTCTGCGGCTAGACTGGCCAGGGCATCGGCTTCCAGATTTTGAGACCGAGGTACATGCTCCAGGAAGAATCCTTTGAAGGTCATGGCTATCTCGACCGTTGCTTGGTGGTAGGGGATGAGGTCTGGATTCCGGACTTCATATATCCCTCTGACTTGATTGACGATAAGCAGAGAGTCACCGAAAGCTTCCAGGGATTCGACCCCCAGCTCTTTGGCGGCTAGGAGCCCGATTAACAGAGCGTTGTATTCTGCCACATTGTTAGAGCAGGGCTCGCTAAGAGAATATGCTCGGTAGATGACGAGCTGATCAGGAGTGACCAGGACGACTCCTACTCCTGAGACGATGTTTCCCTTGGGACCGGTTCTGGAGGCCCCATCGAAGAAGAGTTGCCATGCGTCGGTCTCCATTACGGAGTTATATTCTGCAACTTCGTCGAGAATGTCCTCGTATAACTTGGAGGACTCCGGGATCGGATGGGCAGCTAGGAAGTCAGTCAGTGCTTGGCCTTTAATGGACTTCTGCGGTACGTACACCATGTCATATGGCGTTAATAGCATCGCCCAAGTCGCGAGTCGAGAGTTAAGAACACTCGGTTTGCTCATTAGTACCCGCAGAGAGTTGATCCTGGAGATGATATGAATGGTCTGTCCGGTGACATAGTGTCGTGTCTTCTGGACGGCGAATATCAGAGCCAAGCATTCCTTCTCCACTGGGTTGTACCGGTGCTCGGCCCCGACCATCATCCTGCTGAGGTAGTAGATAGCTTGTTCATGCCCCATGTCGTTCTTCTGTACAAGAAGAGCTCCTAGTGAATGATCCATTGCTCGAACGTACAGCAAGAATGGTTTTCCCATGACGGGAGGTGCCAGAACTGGCGGACTGGTGAGGTAGCGTTTGATGTCTCCGAACACCTGCTGACAGGTTTCGTCCCACACGAAAGATACACCTTTCTTCATGAGGTAAGAAAAAGGCTGACATCTCCCCGAGAGGTTGGATATGAATCGCCGAATATAGGCCAGACGGCCTTGAAATCCCCGGAGTTCCCTCAGATTACGGGGTGGTCGCATTTCTACGATTGCCTGGACTTTGTCAGGGTCCACCTGGATGCCTTTGGTGGTGATAACAAATTCTAGGAACTTGCCACTAGATACACCCAGAAATGATTTCGTAGGGTTCATCTTGAGTTGATGGCGACGCATTAGCTCGAACACCGTCCTCAAGTCTTGGAGGTGATCACCTTTGAGGCGGCTCTTGACGGCTATGTCGTCTACGTAACATTCCACTGTTTTGCGTAAATGCTCATGGAATATGTTACTCATGGCCCGCTGGTATGTAGCCCCGGCATTCTTCAATCCGAAGGGCATGACCGTATAGCAATATACCCCCAGTGGTGTCCGAAAAGCAGTGTGCTTCTCGTCTTCAGGATGCATCTTGATCTGATTGTATCCCGAGAACCCGTCCATGAAAGACATGCGTTCGAAACCGCAGGTGTTGTCGATCATGATGTCGGTGATAGGAAGAGGGAATTCATCTTTGGGACAGGCCGCATTTAGATCCCGGTAATCGATGCAGATACGCACCTTCCCATTCTTTTTCATGACTGGGACAACATTGGCGACCCAGTCGGGATGTTGCTCTTCACGGATGAAGCCGCAGGCTATCAACTTCTTGACTTCAGCTTTAATGGCGTCCATTATATCCGGGCGGAACCGGCGTTGGTGCTGTTTGACAGGCCTTGAGTCGGTCAAAATGTTGAGCTTGTGAGTAGCCACCTTCGGATCGAGGCCTGGCATATCCTCATAATTCTACGCGAAGACGTCGACGTATTCTTTTATCAATTGGATAATTTCTTCCCTTTCAGCTGGGGAAAGATAGTTACTGATAAATATTGGCTTTGGTGAGAGTTCACCCCCAACGTCGATTTGGACAACTTCGTCTTTAGTGGGAGGTTCCCTTTGCTCGAAGCAAAATTCCCACTGCGTATCCATGTGTTGAGCCCAAGCGTCATTTTCGAACAACTCAGATTCTTGTTCGCTTGCCTCTAAGGGATCTGTCGATACCATATTCACCGAGAATGTTTGTCCGAGATCGTTGGATGAGTCGGAGGACGTTGAGCCGCCTTGAGGAGAGGCAATGGCGTCTTCAGAAGCCGCAAGGGAGGTCGGATATCCTAGCCCGAAGCGGGTTTGTCGGTAGCAAGAGTTGCCGAGCAGCGGCGTACGCCTGCCCCTCCCATTGTTGAGACCTTGGTTCCGCTTCAGATTGTAGCCCATATTCTGCATGATCTTAAGCGCTTGTGGGCTGTATCGGCGAACCTGTATTTCCCCAGTATCGTCGTCGAAAGCATTTTCTTGGATAGCTGGTTGATTGCGCATATGGCCGAAGAATATCGGACGCTGAGTGCTGTAGGTAGGTGGGATGATGAAGATAGAATCCTCATGGGGCCCATACGTTGCGACGACGTTGGATGATGATGCTACTTCCCATACATATGGATGATAGGCCTTTATAGCACCCAAGAATTTTTGTGCTATTGGTTCTATCTCGTCAATGTACGGGGAAAGGGGACTAGGTTGCGATTTTTATCCCGAGCTGGAGGGAGATTGATGATGTTCATCGTTGCTCAAAAAATAGGCGTGACACCATCCAGGATCGTTCGGGGAGGCAGACTGCCAAACTGGAGAGAGATCATGTTGGCCGTGATCGTCTTCTCGGTGTTGTGCAGGGTGATCGCCTTAGCATCGATTAACCCCTGGATCTTCCTTTTCAGTACGTAACACGTATTTGTTGGGTGGTGTACGTATCGGTGGAAGACACAGTATTTGGGGTCGTTAGTATTGCCAACTTCCTGGGGCCGCCTCATCTCTGGAAGGGTGATCTTGCCACTCTTGACGAGACACTCGAATATGCTCGGGACGTCGTCGTCGTCGAAGGAGTAGACTTCAACGGGTCTGGAAGTCCCGGGTTTTGCTTGCGCAGTTGCCGCAATCTTTGGTCTGGCCATATTAATTGCCAGGGCTTCTTTCCCTTTGGGACCACGAGGGTGGTCGCTGCTAGGAGATGGCCTCTTGCCTCTGTCGGAGGCGGAGATCATGATGCCATTATCGCGCGCCTTGCGACTATTGTCTTCGGCTGCTACCGCCGAGATGATGAATGAGGGCCAATCACGGAACTGATATGGTCCTGTGAACACCGAGACCACGGGAAGGAGGTTCTTCCTGCAAATGTCCACCAATGCAGAGTCGGGAACTCCTGGAGGCATTTGTAAGGTGGCCTGACGAAAACGTTCGATGAAGATGCGAACGTCTTCCTTTTTCTTTTGCTTGACTTCGATGAGAGAGGACATAGACATGTCCATTCCTTCCTCGTAGAACCGTGTGAAGAATAAAGTTCTGAAGTCTTCGAAGGAAGTGATGCAGTTATCCGCCAAGCTGCGGTACCACTGATAGGCTACTCCTGAGAGGCAACCTTTGAACACCCGAGTAAGGAGGGCGTCGTTCCCTTGTAGCAACACCGTCATCATGCTGAAATAATTCATGTACTGGCTCGGCGATGTTTTTCCCTCGAACAGGGCCATGGTCTGAGGTTTGTACCTTGGCGGGAAAGGGACTTCCTTCCAGATAGCTGGGTAGGGCTGGTTGATTCCCAGTTTCTTGAGCTGATCCTTGTGTTTCAAGGCGTCAAACTGGGCCTTCAACTCCCGGACTGCCTGCATCGGATTTTCAGTCGGAAGCGGGGCCATGGAGTGGTGCGGAGTTGGTTGTATCGTAACCCCAGCGGGAGGTAAGGCACTCTCTGAGTGAGGAAGCGGAGGAACTTTTGACTCTTGATCCAGTGCGGGCTCTTGGCTCGGGTGGGATGGTATTAAGTCCACCTCCACACGTATCTGAGTTGGCAGGACCGACGCTTAAGCCATGGTAGCTGCGTGCTGAGTTAGCATCATCTGGTGCATGTTTTCTATCATGGATTGTATTTGTTGCAGAGATGTTTCCAGCGTGGTGAGGCGTTATTCCGCGTCTCCTGACGGTGAAGCTTCCTCGAGTTCATCTTCAACGGCGTAGGCTCCCATCTCCCTGGGCGTCATTGAAGGATTAGTATAGGTCGCTGTAGAAGTCGACTCTACACTTTCTGCTTCTGATTCTTGGCGACCCCCAGCGTCGGAATCGGAAGAGGATGGAGCTGGCTGTCGTGACTTTGCGCGAGTATTCTGGAATACTCCGGCTTCAGTGTCACTGAACCTCCTTCGGCTCGGGGGCTTGGAGGGATGACGTCTTGAACTCGACTCTCCTCTACGCAGGTGTGAGGCCATGTTTACAGGCGCATGCGCGGGTTCCTCTCCCTGGAAAGACAGAGAGTAGCCCAATCGGTCGAAGACCGATCATTTTGTTTTGGGACAGCCGCAATTAATCACAGCCTTGTGGCTATTACAATGATGCTCGCTAGGAGGCATAATAGACATGTTGGAAGGTCCCCTCTCTTTACGCTTCTGGACTAGATATTTGCGTAGGTCAGGAGGAGTTGCCGGAGAGGCCCTTAGTCGGCCATTGGTTTCTCGCGTGATCCGGAGGGTAGGCATTCTGTTCCTTCGCTGGCGTGAAGGCCGAGAGGTTAAGTAGCCTGCCGTTTGCTTTCCTTCGCGGAGATCACAGCGCTCATCTGGTTTATCGTAGAGGTCAGATGATGTCTTGCGCGTGGAGCGAGATCTGTTCTTCCGTCTTGGCGCCGAGGCACCATCCGAAGTTCTGTCTGTACCGCACGGAGCGGGAGACAGATTTCTACGCGTAAAGCGCAGTGAAGGCTTCTGGGTTAGCGCTGAGGCTTCGCCCGAAGTTTTGTCTTTACCGCGTGTAGCGTGAGACTGTTTCCTACGCGTAAAGCGCAGTGGATTCTTCGGGGTTAGCGCTAAGGCTTCGCCCAAAGTTTTGTCTGTACCGCGCGTAGCGGGAGACTGAATTTTACGTGCGGGGCACGGAGGGAGCGTCGCTACAACCTCGTTGGCCGAAGAGATCGGAGAGATCGGAGAGATCGGAGAGATCGGAGAGTCCGGAGAGATCGGAGAGTCCATAGGAATAGTAGAGGATGTCTTGGGCATCCACACATTGCGCAGCTTCCTGTTGTCCTGGACGGAGAGAGGGCGAGAGCTACCCCCGGCTCGAAGCATGTCTTCGTAGGCTGACTGGTCGAAATGAACGACCAGCGTCTTCTTCACGGTTCCCACGGATACCGTATCGTGTTGAGCAATTACTTCCTCGTCAGAAGAGAAAGATGTCCCCAGCAGAGTCGCCATCTTGTTTGTGGTATTAAACGAAAGGAATGAAATTGTATTTCAATGACGGGGTTTATGCAAAACCCGTACCCTTCTGTTTACAAACAAACTTGTACAATGTAATCCTATACGAGGATGTGGGAGTACAATTTATTTAATCTGGGTATAAATTGCTATAGGTGTCTGATCTGCGGTCGATCACTTTAGCCCTTGGACCACACGATGTTGAAGAAGTACCGTGGAAGACAGGTAGCAGCTTCGAAGGTTGCAGAAGAGGTTGGACGCACGAGGCCAAGGTCGTCGATCCCTGCTCTTTGCCTGCTCTCCGGGCTCTCTCCCTCTCTCTCTCTCTCCTTGGACGATAATTCTCTCCTGGATGATAATTCTTTTTTTTTCTTCTTTTTTCCCCATTGATAGGGGTCTCTATTTATAGAGTTTTGGTGACAGTGACCACTCCGTCGGTGTAAAAATCGAGGAGTGGGAAGTACAATACCCTTTTACACAACGGTTAAAGTAACCAATACCTACGTATGGATGATCTTTTGAATGAGCGTATGACGCGGGTCCAACTAAGGGAACACAATGCGTACTATTACTACGAAGATCACGGCGTAAGAGCCACGCAGGTAGGTATCCCGTGTGTAAAAATGGTTGGCGTAGAAGCCGGATAGGCATAGAAGCCAGAGAGGCATTGAAGCCGGATAGGCGTAGGAGCCGGAGAGGCGTTGAAGCCGGATAGGCGTAGGAGCCGGACAGGCGTTGAAGCCGGAGAGGCGTTGAGAGCCGAAGGGGCACAGGTCTTGAATGGGCGTAGAAGCTGCTACGTACCGTGCCCGAGTGCTGACGGGGACGTCTTAGCCGGAATCACGGCTTTCGAAGATGTAATCAAATCTTCTACAGAGATTTGCCATCATCCTGTGCATTAAATGCGAAGACGTATTTCGAAGGTCTGCAGCCCTTCTGTGCATCCGTTGCAGAGACGTGCCTTGACTGAACATGTCACCGCTCCGTACAATTAGACGTAGAGACGTACCTCGAGCCCCGTACGATATGCAGCTTTTGACGTGGCAGGCGGTTTGTCTACTGCGGAGCGTAAACCGGCTTATGCCTGCCTGTGTAAAATAATACAGCGTATCCCTCTGTGCGAAAAAGAGCAGTTTATGCTGAGGGGACATCAGTAAACGACGGTTCGGTGGTATCATAACCCAATCCTCTGCATTAAATGCAGGGATCCGCCATCATACTGTGGTGTGCGTCCCGAGGGGTCTGTGCCTGTTTCCAGCCGTCGTCTGGGTCACCGTGTAGCACTTTTTGTCAGGAGTCAGAGGCCAGGTTCATTGCGTGACTTGACAGGTTCATTTCGGGGAAGACAAAGCGTTCCTCGTACGCTATTTTAACGCTGCTTTGAGAGCGGCTGAGTTTTTACGCCCTGGAGGCGATGGAGGGGGGTCCCGTCTACGCCGAAGCGGTTTTGGACGCGCTGCACCCTTGAGCTCTTACACCTGATGGCACTGAAGGCCTTTGTTTGCGCTGCTCTGTATCAATACGCCGCGTAGCTTTTGCCAGTGTATTTTTTATGCTTCTACACCCTCTGCTATTGCTGGGCCTGCTGGAAGAGTGCTGCCTGTGGTGCCAAGGGTGGCCTCGGCTGATATCCTTCCGGAGCTGGTAAAGCTTGTCGGTTAACCATCGATGCTCCTTCTCGACGCTCAGGGCAATCCCTAGCTGAATGCTGGCTGGATCTACAAGCTAAACATAATCCCCATTTGTGTCTGCTTTTCTTCTCAATATGGCCTACCTTGCCACAGTAGTAAAAAGTAGGAAGGACTAGTGCTAGTGGTATAAATGCTCTCTTTGATGGATTTATCTGTGGTCGCTTTGTAGCTCCTCCCTGCTGCGCTCGGTCTGGTGCTAGTGCATGCAGTCACTTCTGGCTGGACTCTCTCCTGATGACGAATTCCATTTATCGGGCTGCAGCAAGAACGTCCGTATAAGAAGTAGGTGCGACAGAGCCAATCTGTCTTTGTAGATCAAAGTTTAGTCCGTCAAAGAATTTCTCAGCCTTCTCTTCTTCTGTCGAAATTAGTGTAGGTGCGAAGCGGCTCAAACGGATGAACTCCGCATTATACTCTTCTACCATCTTGAGTGAGGCGATTAAACTTGTCCCGAAGTTCTGATCGAGCAATAGATGGAATGTCCATCTCCTGAAAGAGTCTAGAGAACTCCTCCCAAGTGACTCGGTCTGGTCCGAGCCGTCTCTTCTCAAATATCCACCAGTGATGTGCATTGCCCGTCAACTGCATTCTGACGACAGTCATCCAACGCTCCCTTGGAAGCTCAGCTGCTTCTAATTGGTGTTGAGTGGTTGTGAGCCACTCATGAACTTCAGTGGGCTCCTCCTTGCCTGAAAAGGTAAGGGGCTTCAGCTGGCAAAATTCAGTGATAGATCCCGTCGATGACCATATAACTTGTGGGTTTGCTTGCTCCAGTGCGGTCACTATACTGTTTCTTAGGTTCTCTACCTCGTGACACTGAGTCTCTTGATGAAACTGTTGTTGGGCTTGCATCATTGCGTAGAACATTTAGAACATATGTTGTCCGTCCATAGGCTCTCCTATTAAAAAAAATGGGCATCGGTGGAGTAAACCGCGGCGGTGGTGGAATGTCGTCTCGCCGGAACCTTGAGGCGTGTTGATCTGCTTGATTGCTTTGTTGAGTGGAGGGATCTCTACCCAATGGTGTCACCCCATCGTCGTAAGTGATTATAGCACCTTGTGGTGTACCCGCGGGAGTCTCGTCACTGGCTCGTGGATGCATTACTCTGCATACAAAGTAAACTATGAGAGGCACATAGAGGAATCAAGACAGGATGGAAGTCAAGAAATTAATTCGAATCCGATATAGAGGTCAAAAATGTGTCAATATGTGGATGAGATCCTATAATTTATCCTATCCTAATCGCAGGCTTGCTCGGTTCCTTAGTTGAAACCGAAGCAACATAGTCGTAAACCTGCATGGGCCACCACAAAAACTATGTCATGCCCCAGTCCCAAAATACCGAGGGACTAGCCACGTGGCAATGGCCAGCAGCACAACTCCAATGGATAAACCCAATTTAATGGACCTGTTAGAGTGTACTTAAGCTGTAATAAATATAATTGCAGTCTACACCATCTATCATAGAATAATTCTAATCTCATCCACAGAAAGAAGCATAACTAAATATGATAGACTAATCAAGATAATAGATAAAAAATATAGTCTATCAACAAGTCAAAATAAATAGTATCTCGGGGAACAACCCGATAAAATAAGTTAAGAGAATAAGTTAATACATAAGTCCATAAGTCAAGATATGAAATAACTGGAAGCATAACTAACTGAGTATGTAACAGAATACTCAAGAGAAATCCTCTAGCACAACCTCGTCCTGTGGTGCCAGTACTGCTCCAGCGTCAGCTCCTGTCCCGTATAACTTGGGGTATTCCTCCTCTGCTATACCTGGGAACATAATCCGGATCCAGGTCCTCAGGGGACATAGCAAGGTACAAGAATAACTCAAGCAAAATAAAATACATTAATAAAAATAGATCCTCAGGGAAAGCTACGTAACCAGCTATGTAAAATGTAAGTTGAGAGCATTACTAGTACTCAGGCTGAAACCACTACAAGCTCTGTGTCGGGGAGCTGGTAGTACTAATATCATGAAGGGCCAAATACATGTGCCAAAGCTCTGGTACAAAGATTAAGGCACCCTCCAGTAACATAAGTATATATATATATATATATATATATATATATATATATATATATATATAATCAGCCTGTAGCGTGTGTGTCTCTTCCCATGTAAACACCCGTATTTAAAAAAAAAATTAATATAGATTTTTGGGATTTTTCTGTGATTTTAAATAATTAAAATAAATGTTCTTCAGAGGATAAATATTTTTGAGTAGTAAATTAAATATTAAAATATTATGAAAATTATATTTTTGAGTGTAAAATAAATAATTAGTCATAGTGTAATTTTTTTGGAATTTATAGAGCCCAAAACTATTTTTAACAGCTAAAAACAATATTTCTAAATAAACCAGATTAAACCAACCTGAACCAACCTGAACCGAACCAAACCAAGCCTAAATAAACCGAACCCAAATAAACCAACCCAACCCAAACAGGGCGGATCTGAACCCGACCCGACCTGACCCACTAACCCGACCTGACCCGCTAACCCGACCCGACCCGTTAACTCATTATACACAGTAACCGTAGTTTTAAACACCCGATCGTTCATCCGCCGCCGGCCGTTACTTCCCTGCGGTCGTTCACCTCCGAGCTGAAACTGCCGCCACCGACCCTCCGGCCCCCTCCCTGTAACCGCCGTACCCTTTCCTATTTAAACTCCCACCGAACCCCCACAGCCACCGCCATCACCACCATCATCCGCCACCTCCACCGCGGCCGCCGTCTTCTTCCTCTCCTACTTCGGCCACACGCCGACCGACCCCGAGCTCCCCACGGCCATCCCGACTCCGCCGGCGATGACCCCCGCCAACCCCAACAACCACAGCAGCCGCAACAACCGCCGCCGTACCGCGCCGCTTCCTATCACGACAGCAAAAATCAGCGAGGTACCCGTCTTCTAGCTCACGTATCTCCCTGTACATAGATCCAAACTTCGTTCTGTTGAATCCTATGCGAAGAACACGTGATCCTCTCGAACCCCGTATAATTAATTTAGGGTATCATGTCCTGTGTCAGTCGCAAACTGAAACACAAAAATAGGAAAAATAACCCATATTTATGTAATTCAGGAAACTGGCCCGAACTCACAAGTTCACGACCGTTTTACGACCAACCTGTTTAATAATTCCAAAATTTGTTTGAACAGTAAAATAGACCATATAACCGAGTTTTAAACTCTATAATTAGTTTAATTTAATGTGCTGTAGATTATAATTTATTTGTGGGTGAAATTGACCAAAACCTTGGTTATTTAATCCCGAATTTTCTCAAAACTGGGAGCGTCCCGCAAAACGAGGTAACTTGGTCGTGTGTGAATTATACCGAAAGGTGCGTACCGTCAATACGGATGTGTGGGATTTCACGGAAGTTGATTTGAATATGTGTGCACACCAGAATCAACGCGTATCCGTCGAAATTACCCTATATCGGGCCTGTTCTAAAACTCGTTGTAACTTTGTGTGTGCTTGTCGTTTCGTAACGAAATTTATGCCATCAGATTCGTAGTGTTATGCTGGTCCTGTGACCTAAGTTTGGTTTGATTCTGAGAACGTTGACGAAACCCCGTATCGTGGACCCTACGGCTCAACTTGATGGGCAATTTTGTGACCGGCTCATCGGAATCCAGTTTTGGACATTCCATTGTGTCATGCCCCAGTCCCAAAATACGTAGAACTAGGAACATGTAAGCATGCCAGTCGTATGTATATGGCAACTCCAATATATGGATACCATAATACACACGTACGCTGTAATATGAATATAAACTCATATGTGGTATAAATATAGTGTCACAAGTCACATAAATACTAATCTTATCCACACAATAAGTCATAGAAAGAAATAACTAAACTAGAATAATGAGTCTGAATAATCCAAAACTAATAGTCGGGTGGAAACAAATCCACTACCAATGACTATATCAATGCTAACATGAGAGAAAGGATAAATCTCCAATATAAATGAGATGATGATATAAAGGTATCAACGAAGGGATCCCTCGCTAGAGATAACCACTGATGCTCAGAAGGTAAGACCTCCTCGAAAGAGATAAGTGGTAAGTCCTGATCCGTGCTCCTATGAAAAGTCATGAACATCTACACCTGGAAAGGGACCAGGTCCTCAGAGGGACGTAACAAGATACATAGAAGCATGCCAATTTGAATACAGTAAACATGCATAATATTAGAAAATATATAAGTACGCTATACAAGACAATCTATATGAATGCAAACGAGGATAACTTTTTAACGTATGGGCAAGGGTAGGCTACTCAATCTAAGCCTCACAACTCACACACCCGTTAGGGGACATCAGAAATCGTCATACCTGGGGGGTAGCGATCAGCGCAACTCTACAGAAATCGATATACCTCGGGGGTAGCGACCAGCGCGACGCAAGCCCATAGTGCGAGCTATATACTACGGTTTAGCAGAGTGGTTAAAGCCCATACACCTAATGATTGTCCTCTCATGATACTAGGTCTCAAGTGGGTGTCAACATATCTAATATATAGTAATGACTGAAAGAAACTACACATGTAATAAATATACAGAAATATAATAAATATACAGAAATATAATAAACATGCAAAGTACTGTAAATAATTTGGCAAGGTATCTTGCCTGGTCTGAAAAAGAATGAAGTACCAACTCAAGGCGTCGTCCGATCTACCCGTCACAAAAATTAAACAAGTTAGGTTACAAAAATGGGTGAATATGTTCCTCAATTTTAATCTATTTTAATTCTGAATAAAATAGCTTAAAATAGTATTTTAATCTTATTATAATCTGATTTTATTGTTAAACCCTAATTTTGGTCCAACGAAAGTCAACTTTACGGATTAAGATCCATGGCACGCAAATCGAGGTAATCCGTTGACCAAAAAATCAAGTGACTCAAATCCTTGATTTGTACGTCAAATTATATAGATTTCAGTGCTACATGAACACCGGAATCGATGGTTTCATAAAATCACAAGTCGGTAAAGAGTTATGTCCACAAGGGCGCACAGATGACAATTTTTGGTAGTTTTTTATTTATGTATAAGTTGCACGAATTTTACAGTAAATTAAACTTACATATTAAATTCTGAAAATATTATTTTATTTAAGTTCATCATGTCAACTTTTTGAAACTTCAAACGGTTCATCATTCTGAATTTGGGATCTCCCGAAATATCGAAAATACGGAAATGCGTCTGATTTCGGACAACTGGCACTTTCAGAATATTATGGAAAAATAGGTTCTAAAATTATTAAAATAATTTATATATTCAGAACTAACCTTGATATGGTCCTAACAAAAAAAACTGGAGCGCGTTTGGATTCTGGAGTTAGGAGATACGTCTATTTAAGTCGTCATAACTAATAGAAAATGAGGCTGAATTTATGACGAATTTTGACTGTTTTTGGACGAAAATGAGAGAAATTTGGGGAAGAAAATATGAAGGATGAGATATTTATAATGGTGTACACTACTTAATTGAATACGACTAGGATTGGCTAATTTGGATAGGATTAGGATGAGTTTAAATAAGGATAGGATATGCATGAAGTTGCTTTCCTACTAGGCTCAGGATTTGAATTAATTTAAAATAGAGTTTGAATTTATCTCAATAATTTATAATCTTAAATAGAATTAAAGATAATACAAATAATTTATATATAATCTTATTAATATCTATTAACACTAAATTAGCATCTATCTAATATGAAGACTATATATATCCAAATAAATCCTAGATAATTTTAAAAATCTAAATAAATTTCTTAAAATTCTAAATAAATTACAGAAAAATATAATTAAATATTTTAACCTAAAATAAATATTTGGTAGTCTCATAGTAAATCATAGAAGTCCTAGAAATTTACGTTCCCTATATTTTATTTACCTAAAAATTCTAGAAAAATCTCCAAAAATCTAAAATAGCCTAAAATTGATTCTAAATAAATATTTACATAAGTAAATATACTAAGAAATTTATTTTCTAATTAACTACTAGAATATTCTAAAGTAATTCAATATTTAAAATAATTTATAATAAATATAATAATATAAAATACACACAAAATACCTATTTTGGGTGAGGGGGTTTACAATCTACCCAACTTACAAAAATTTCGTCCTCGAAATTGACACTAACCCATAATCATTATAGCTATTACACTTCATTGCTATCTAGCAGTGCTTCCTCGAAGTCATGGTCTGTCATTCTAACACTTCTCATTTATTGTCCATACACTATTTTATTTCTAACTCATCTACACTACCCAACTTACAAGAATTCTACTAGTAGTCAAAGTCTCTTGAAGCTATTGTCTAGGTTGTAAGGCAAATTTATTTATTGGGTCGAGTATCTTGGGATACCCGTCTGGAATCTCATAACTATGATTTTTTTTCTGTAACCGTCAAGTATCGTAGTCTAATACTGCCATACCACCTGACCAGTATGTCTGCAAATACTTCGACTACTTTACTATAACGGTCTAGTTGCAGTTGTCGCTACTTCGCCAGCGATTTGTCATAGTCATCAGTTCGTAACAAGTGTCTTCAACTCTTTCCTAGGCTTAGTCTAAGTTTTAGGGCAACAATTAAGGTCTTGACTAACTTTATAAAACTATTGGGAGTATGAACTAATTCAACAATCTAACAGATTTCTATTAGGCTAAATGATGCTACTTAAGGGTTGAATTAATAAAAGAATACATATATTGCTATAGTGCATATACATAAGGGTTATCGTTATGAACTCATCCTTTAGTTATTAATCATTACTAACACATTTATGTTTTAACTAACAAAACTAAGGGTGGGGTCGAAGTAAACCAATAATTCATAATGGTACGAAAAGATGTAACTATGATAGGGAGAATTAAGCACGAGATAAGGAATGGATAGAGAAGAGAATATGAGCCACCCCAAGGGGCAAGATGGTGATAGGGAAAGAGTACTACTACTGCTACTTACGTCATCTATTAGCATTGCGTGTATGCCATCTGGGTAGAATATTAATATATCCTCATAACTGCTAAACCCCCATATATATAATTCTACGTCTACTATGCACCTAAGATCTCGTGTCACAATGGGGTCATGAGTATGAACTGACACATATAGCTAAGGTCGTACCTGTATCTACGACTTCCTGTGCCCGTACTTCTTATTTATCATCATGAGTGCTTGGCCTATGGGGTATATCTGGTATTATCCGTATATCAACTTATACTAAGCACGAACGTTCGTCTTTCCGAAATAGGGGAAGACGGAGAACAACAATAAAGAGTTCAAGGAGGAGGTGATAGAATACAAGTATGGAATTCAAAGGGATTAGAGAATTCGAAAGGGAGTTGCCAAGGCAGTTGTGGATTAAAACCTTATTTTGGTAAATTCCTATTCTCATGTTCACATCAGAACAGTTATGTACCTGACATAATATGCTCTGACCAGTCTAGAGGGCAAGTATATTTGTCTAACAAGTTGAGTCAACTATATCTCAATCTACGTAAGGTAGTGATACAAAGATCGAACCAAGTGCACTACGGTTGATCAGACCATAATACACCAATTCTGATTTAGACAATATATTAGTGTGGGCCCCCAATAATACATATGTCATGAACAAGTTCAATAAAAGAATAATCTTGCAAAACTAGGCTATAATAGCAGCATAAGTCGAGGTAGTAAAAATATAAGTACGCTTGATTATGATGGAGGAAGGTACAGAATAATCTAAGTTCACCAAGAAGATCAATGATGTGCCTCTATAATTGCCATACTAATTTCTTGTCTAAGTCTAAGTCAACCAAATGGGTGTATGGGCCTCTAAGTTTTACGGTATGGGTAAACACTATCTTCTTATGCAAGCCTATAGTTGGTGTCATTCATTTATACTTCATTAATGAGTTAAAATGACTATGTGTTACTAGGTTATGAGGCATACTACCAAACTTACAAAGATCTAACTGATAGTGTTATTGAATACTAGAGTGTATATACCTGGTACAAGGCACCTTCCTAACACCTATCAAGCACGAGAGAAGATTGACGTTGAGAAGGGATCAAGCAAGATGCAATGCAAGCAATCAAATAAGAATGCAAAATAAAATCAAGGGAGGTGATAAATAAGTGGATGAGATCCTATATTCTAATCATATGTGCAGGCTTGCTCGGTACAGTAACGTAACTGAGACAATATGCTCTCGACCTGCATAGGCCACCACAAAAATATGTCACGCCCCAGTCCCAAAATACGTAGGACTAGGAACATGTAAGCATGTTAACCGTATGTATATGGCAACTCCAATATATGGATACCATAATACACATGTACGCTGTAATATGAATATAAACTCATATGTGGTATAATAGTGTCACAAGTCACAAAATACTAATCTCATCCACACAATAAGTCATAGAAAGAAATAACTAAACTAGAATAATGAGTCTGAATAATCCAAAACTAATAGTCGAGTGGAGACAAATTGTCACGCCCCAATCTCCCGCAAGCTCGATAGTCCCCGCTGAACGTGAATCACCACGTTTACAGCTCTCCCGCAGGACAATCGTTCTCATCGGGACGTGATGCCGTACGAGCCTGGAGTTGCGCTCGTACAAGGCGATGTTGTCAAACACCAAATGCTATCATTGAAACAACCAAGTTGCAGCGGAAGTCAAGTATTGTGTACCAAGCACACAATCAGAGTATACACAGCGAAGCTCATGATAGGGTCCAAATGAGATGCCCCGAGTCAATGCCACAAAGGCGATGCCACGGAGACGATGAAATAACTCTTGCTCTTTCTCTAGCCCACAAAGGTACTTACAGTTCATACATCATGTCCCGTATATCCAAGCAGCGCCACTACGTCTGTGTACCTGAAATAATGCCCACAAACGTGGGTCAGTACACAACCGTACTGGTGAGCGGGATAACCCACTCGCCTAAGCCGACACTAAGTAAAATAGTGAATGCAAACAGTTATATGGTGATCTTTCTAGTTTGAATCCTAGATTCATTTCATGGCATATGGATGACATGTTAAGGAAAGCTGTAAAGCAGTTTAAGCATGCTAGCATTCATTCTCAAACCAAACGACAAGCAGTTTATATAAAGCCGACCCGTCTAACTCAATGTCATCGCTTGCACGATAACATATCGAACCCTCAGTCTCGCCTAAATATCCATCCAGAACCAAAGTTTATATATCCCACTCTCGAGTGCACACTCTTGCCGAGGCAATGTGGCCGCGCCTACACGATACATAAACCAACCAAAGTAAAGCAAGCCAACATCTATTCTTATATGAAGTCACTGGCCAAAGGCCATAAAGGACGTTGATCGGATAGATCAATGCGGTTCTATTCGAAACAGCGCTAAGTAGCTAACCCACCTGAATCGCATCCAACCGCTGGCACCGCGCCCAAGATGCGTTACCCAAATTGTCTCCTCCATGGCCGAACGGTCCCGGTGCCCCGGAGCACTCGTTCGAGGAAACCAAACCCTGTGCCACTCAGGTTGTCCGTGACTATGCAGACACAGTAGGTATGACGAGAGGATCGAACATTCTCGCCCCACCAAGCGATCCTAGACTCGTTCCACCAATAATCCAACCAATATTCCACCAATAATCCAACCAACACATCCATAACCATTCTTCCAACATGTCCTCCAAGGAACCCAAATCTCGACCTCAAAACATAGCCCGAGGCATCAAAATATCAAGTGTTTCATAGGCACGAAGCCTCTTCTCAACACAATCCAAATTGGTGCAACACCTATGCTCAAAGCTAACCCATGGCACAATGCCCCAAAAGAGGCACAATGCCCGCGCCGATGCAGTTGTTCGGTTTCGAACCACAACTGCCTGCTTTGCAAGACAAAGCATCCTTGTGATACACGCGCACGGATGCACGTTCGCTCGTCCGAATCCCGATATTCCCATATTCCCATTGCCTCAATTGTATCATTCCAACTTGTATATTTCCAACCGTCCAAGCATAATCCCAAGTAATCCAACCAATCGCCTCAAATGAATAATCCAGCTATCGTATCCAACTATCCAACGCGTAAACCATATCAAGCCACAATCCTACCAAGCCAACGACGTCCACTCTATGCACGCCTCAGTGTAGTGCTTCCCGATGTTTCAGCCCAAGTGTTCAAGCCTTTACGTGTTTCCATATTATTAGGCATGAAGGAGTAGAGGAGAAGGGAAAGAGCCCACTCACAATGTTGAATCCGTTAGGCATCCTGTCCTGCCGATACGGCCAATCCCTTAAACCCGTGGTCCGATGCAAGCGTGATCTACTCAACTGGTATGACCGTACGAGCAGGCCGTGCTCTACAAATCATCCGACCTATCGGATTAAGGAAGACGGCATTATCGCTTCCATTCAGCTATTCAGTACTGTTCGGAACGAACACCTGATTTCCATCGAACCCGCTAGCCATCTGCACATTGAAACCAACTCGATTAATCCTTCTTCCCAAAATTCGATATTTCAAATGTAACCAGCATTTGATTCATTCAGTCCGACTCAGCGTAACGCTCCGAGTGGTTGCGGGCGTTACATAATATACCACTTAGAATCAGGTTCGTCCACGAACCGTGCTGGTACTCATTCCTATCACATGCCACAATCCAATTCCATAGATCTGCTCTATGCAACTTATCATATTCACTATTTCTGACACAACATCTCGTTCTGCTGAACGCTCGTACAAGTTCCAAATTCCCACATCCTCCTTGCAGCTCAATACAAATTCTTCGTATCGCTTAGTTTTGGATCGTACACATATTTAAGGCGTCCCTAAAATACATGCATTTCAGCCGAGCTTTGCGATAGCGAATTTGGACAAGTTATAAGGGTATCTTCATGTCCGAGGCGTCCATTTGCTTTGCTCCCAAATGAACCAAATCACGATTTCCATTCTAACACATTCGCTCAAGAACTATTCTCAATTATGCAGATTTTCCACCGACTCAATCAGTTCGTGTTCCAACTCAATCCATCCCACTATTTCTGAAATCAGTACCAGCAACATCTCCAAATATTATCTCGTGCACCGAACGATTCTCACAACTGATCTACCCCAGCTATGCGACTTACCCAAATATCAACTTGCTTAGATCAGCTCAGTCCAACACATTTCCTGCCATCTCAATATCTTACAGGGTGAACATCTATATTGAGGTTCGTGTGATCCACGAAGATCTCGCCGCCACGCCAAAGGAATTTGTGTCGCCACGATTTCAACGTGGACACACTCGCCACAATTCTTAGGTTGCGCATGAAATAGTTCTTCGCGCTGCTTCCACTGCCTCGAAGCATAGAATATCACCTTCGCCTTCCGAATGAGCACGCTTCCCAGACTAAGTTCCGAGACATCTTATAAATCTGAAGCAAATCTGTCCCTTCCAGTATTCGCAAGGATTTGATCTGAACGAGCCGCTGCTTTAACTTCACGAGCTAGTTTCACAGTCGTCAATTCATATGAATGCTATTCCCTTCCAGGGCATGATGAGTCAGAGGCGATGCCATCGATAAAAATCTGCGACTCTGAATCTCATCAGTTGACTTAGGCCAATCCCACAATCGCTTCGGTCTTCCGGCTGCTTCTTCAGCTGAAGGCTATCCCAAGGATCTCTCAAATCCAACTCTCAGTCAATAAGCCAAATCACATTGCTCACATCTGCCCTCGACGCATTCCCAAATACGCCGCCTCAAAGGTCATTCTATGGGTCTGCCATATTCAAATCCGATTCAGCGGGCGAGGTCGCTTAGGGTCAGCTGTCCCGAAGCTACGCTTGATAATTGTAATCATCACGATGGACAGTTACTATAAACCATGCTATATCTTATCTGAAAATCTGACTCAAAATCCAACCATTCATCCGAGCGAAGTTTCCGAATTCGAGAACCGCGCTCGTTGAAATCTTATTCCATCAATCCGCCGTTCTGTCCTGAATCCATCAAATTTTCGAATTGCATATTCGATTCTCGCACTACAAATTGCAATGATTCTCAAAACCCAAGACTTGCTCCAATTCTTATCCATTTGTTGCGTCCCACAATACACGTCCAACTTACTCGAGCAGCGCAGTGATTTGTTTCGACGTTGCTATCACATTTAGCTATCTTCAAACGTCCGTCCACGTCTTCCGGAGAATCTGTTTTACTGTCGTTGCACCATCTCGCCCAAAATTCCATTTCCGCTAAACCTGATTCAACTTCTCGAGCAACAATATCCAAAATCCTTCAAGTTTGTGTGAATCCATCTTATCGTCCCTTCAGACCAATATCGTGTTTCTTTGCTCAACCAACAGCTCAAAAGTGTCGCCCAAAATCGTAGTCCGTGCTCGCTATCATTCCGATAATCCCATTGCTTTGCTCAAGCGTATCCCAACTGTTCATTACGATCTCGTCCATCTCTTATGCTCAATGATACTTCCATTTGCACTAGTCCGTTCTCAATATGCTCAACTCAATATTCGCTTGCTTCATTTTTATTCTTCCCAACTCAATCGACTTGCACCAACCAACTTGTATTCTCGTTTCACGAGTCCGTTCAAGACATTTCCATTGAATGTCCAACCAAAATGTTTCCAATGCCTTGCTCAAAATGTGGTATCCCATATACCACTCCGAATCAAGTCGCTACTCGCATTACGATTTCCTTGCACTGGATCCAAGATCCGTTCGAACTATCCCTTATGCGTGATCATGCCTTTCCCAATTTCAGTCTGACGCAAAAACCCAACCAACAAGTGAACCATCTTACTCTTTCCATCAATCTCGCTAGGCAACTTATGCTATATTCCATTCTCAATGCTTCCAGCTATTCTCAAAGCCGTCTGATACTTTCTCAACACGAGCAATCGTGCAATGATCGTCTTCCAAATAGTCCAACCCAATACCCAACGGTTTCACACTTTTGTTGTACGAGCAACTCATACCAACTTATCCATATATTCTCAAGCCAAACTCAAACCTGCTCAACCGATGTGCCACAGCCAAAATTCCAACTTCTATCCAATACAATCGCTAGACGAGCAACTCGTGCAAGGATCTATTCTCTTCGAATGTTTCTACTCAAAATATGCCGTAAAACCAAATCTCGTTAGCCATCCAACTGATCCATTGAGGCAATCAGAAACTCCCGAATGATAAGCCAAGCCAACCCAACGAAAGCCCACACTTGTTGCACAAATGCAACAACGCCAACCAACTTGCTGCACGAATGCAACAACGCCTAACGAGGCTAAGCGATCCTACGAAAACCAACCAAGGCAACCCAACCAAGAAATAAAATGCAGCCAAAACCAGCAATAAATAGACTTATTGCATGAAACATCCGATGCGGCACCGAGTAGAGTCAAGAGCTAGACGACACGCGGAAGCTATTTAGAGTTTGTGATGAAGCGAAGGACCAAGTCCGAGAAAATAAACCAGGCGCTCTGATACCAATTTGTCACGCCCCAATCTCCCGCAAGCTCGATAGTCCCCGCTGAACGTGAATCACCACGTTTACAGCTCTCCCGCAGGACAATCGTTCTCATCGGGACGTGATGCCGTACGAGCCTGGAGTTGCGCTCGTACAAGGCGATGTTGTCAAACACCAAATGCTATCATTGAAACAACCAAGTTGCAGCGGAAGTCAAGTATTGTGTACCAAGCACACAATCAGAGTATACACAGCGAAGCTCATGATAGGGTCCAAATGAGATGCCCCGAGTCAATGCCACAAAGGCGATGCCACGGAGACGATGAAATAACTCTTGCTCTTTCTCTAGCCCACAAAGGTACTTACAGTTCATACATCATGTCCCGTATAACCAAGCAGCGCCACTACGTCTGTGTACCTGAAATAATGCCCACAAACGTGGGTCAGTACACAACCGTACTGGTGAGCGGGGTAACCCACTCGCCTAAGCCGACACTAAGTAAAATAGTGAATGTAAACAGTTATATGGTGATCTTTCTAGTTTGAATCCTAGATTCATTTCATGGCATATGGATGACATGTTAAGGAAAGCTGTAAAGCAGTTTAAGCATGCTAGCATTCATTCTCAAACCAAACGACAAGCAGTTTATATAAAGCCGACCCGTCTAACTCAATGTCATCGCTTGCACGATAACATATCGAACCCTCAGTCTCGCCTAAATATCCATCCAGAACCAAAGTTTATATATCCCACTCTCGAGTGCACACTCTTGCCGAGGCAAGGTGGCCGCGCCTACACGATGCACAAACCAACCAAAGTAAAGCAAGCCAACATCTATTCTTATATGAAGTCACTGGCCAAAGGCCATAAAGGACGTTGATCGGACAGATCAATGCGGTTCTATTCGAAACAGCGCTAAGTAGCTAACCCACCTGAATCGCATCCAACCGCTGGCACCGCGCCCAAGACGCGTTACCCAAATTGTCTCCTCCATGGCCGAACGGTCCCGGTGCCCCGGAGCACTCGTTCGAGGAAACCAAACCCTGTGCCACTCAGGTTGTCCGTGACTATGCAGACACAGTAGGTATGACGAGAGGATCGAACATTCTCGCCCCACCAAGCGATCCTAGACTCGTTCCACCAATAATCCAACCAACATTCCACCAATAATCCAACCAACACATCCATAACCATTCTTCCAACATGTCCTCCAAGGAACCCAAATCTCGACCTCAAAACATAGCCCGAGGCATCAAAATATCAAGTGTTTCATAGGCACGAAGCCTCTTCTCAACACAATCCAAATTGGTGCAACACCTATGCTCAAAGCTAACCCATGGCACAATGCCCCAAAAGAGGCACAATGCCCGCGCCGATGCAGTTGTTCGGTTTCGAACCACAACTGCCTGCTTTGCAAGACAAAGCATCCTTGTGATACACGCGCACGGATGCACGTTCGCTCGCCCGAATCCCGATATTCCCATATTCCCATTGCCTCAATTGTATCATTCCAACTTGTATATTTCCAACCGTCCAAGCATAATCCCAAGTAATCCAACCAATCGCCTCAAATGAATAATCCAGCTATCGTATCCAACTATCCAACGCGTAAACCATATCAAGCCACAATCCTACCAAGCCAACGACGTCCACTCTATGCACGCCTCAGTGTAGTGCTTCCCGATGTTTCAGCCCAAGTGTTCAAGCCTTTACGTATTTCCATATTATTAGGCATGAAGGAGTAGAGGAGAAGGGAAAGAGCCCACTCACAATGTTGAATCCGTTAGGCATCCTGTCCTGCCGATACGGCCAATCCCTTAAACCCGTGGTCCGATGCAAGCGTGATCTACTCAACTGGTATGACCGTGCGAGCAGGCCGTGCTCTACAAATCATCCGACCTATCGGATTAAGGAAGACGGCATTATCGCTTCCATTCAGCTATTCAGTACTGTTCGAAACGAACACCTGATTTCCATCGAACCCGCTAGCCATCTGCACATTGAAACCAACTCGATTAATCCTTCTTCCCAAAATCCGATATTTCAAATGTAACCAGCATTTGATTCATTCAGTCCGACTCAGCGTAACGCTCCGAGCGGTTGCGGGCGTTACACAAATCCACTACCAATGACTATATCAATACTAACATGAGAGAGAAGGATAAATCTCCAATATAAATGAGATAATGATATAAAGGTATCAACAAAGGGATCCCTCGCTAGAGATAATCACTGATGCTCAGAAGGTAAGACCTCCTCGGAAGAGATAAGTGGTAAGTCCTGATCCGTGCTCCTGCAAAAAGTCATGAATATCTACACCTGGAAAGGGACCAGGTCCTCAGAGGGACGTAACAAGATACATAGAAGTATGCCAATTTGAATACAATAAACATGCATAATGTTTGAAAATATATAAGTACTTTATACAAGACAATCTATATGAATGCAAATAAGGACAACTTTTCGATATATGGGCAAGGGTAGGCTACTCGATCTAAGCCTTATAACTTATACACCCGTCAGGGGACATCAGAAATCGTCATACCTCGAGGGTAGCGACCAGCGCGACTCTACAGAAATCAACATAACTCGGGGGTAGCGACCAGCACGATGCATGCCCGTAGTGCGAGCTATATACTACGGTTTACCAGAGTGGTTAAAGCCCATACGCCTAATAATTGTCCTCTCATGATACTAGGTGTCAAGTGTGTGTCAACATATCTAATATATAGTAATGATTGGAAGAAACTACACAGGCAATAAATATACAGAAATACAATAAATATACAAAAATATAATAAACATGCAAAATATTATAAATAATTTGGCAAGGTATCTTGCCTGGTCTGAAAAAGAATGAAGTCTCAACTCAAGACGTCGTCCGATCTACCCGTCACATAAATTAAACAAGTTAGGTTACAAAAATGGGTGAATAGGTTCCTCAATTTTAATCTATTTTAATTCTAAATAAAATAACTTAAAATAGTATTTTAATCTTATTATAATCTAATTTTATTGTTAAACCCTAATTTTGGTCCAACGAAAGTCAATTTTACGGATTTGTGATCCATGACACGTAAATCGAGGCAATCCATTGACCAAAAAGTGAACCGACTCAAATCCTTGATTTGTGTATAGAATTATATAGATTTCAGTACTACATGAACACCGGAATCGATGGTTTCATAAAATCATAAGTCGATAAAGAGTTATGTCCATAAGGGCGCACAAAAGATAATTTTTGGTAATTTTTTATTTACATATAAGTTGCACAAATTTTACAGTAAATTAAATTTACATATTAAATTCTGAAAATATTATTTTATTTAAGTTCATCATGTCAAATTTCTGAAACTTTAAACGGTTCATAATTCTGAATTCGGGATCTCCCGAAATCTCAAAAATACGGAAACGCGTCTGATTTCGGACAACTGGCACTTTCAGAATATTATAAAAAAATAGGTTCTAGAATTATTAAAATAATTTATATATTCAGAAAACTAACCTTGATATGGCCCTAACAAAAAAAACTGGAGCGTGTTTGAATTCCGGAGCCAGGAGATATCGTCTATTTAAGTCGTCATAACTAATAAAAAATGATGCAAAAATTTATGACGAATTTTGACTGTTTTTGGACGAAAATGAGAGAAATTTGGGGAAGAAAATATGAAGGATGAGGTATTTATATTAGTGTACACTACTTAATTGAATACGACTAGGATTGGCTAATTTGGATAGGATTATGATGAGTTTAAATAAGGATAGGATATGCATGAAGTTGCTTTCCTACTAGGCTCAGGATTTGAATTAATTTAAAATAGAGTTTGAATTTATCTCAATAATTTATAATCTTAAATAGAATTAAAGATAATACAAATAATTTATATATAATCTTATTAATATCTATTAACACTAAATTAGCATCTATCTAATATGAAGACTATATATATCCAAATAAATCCTAAATAATTTTAAAAATCTAAATAAATTTCTTAAAATTCCAAATAAATTACAGAAAAATATAATTAAATATTTTAACCTAAAATAAATATTTGGTAGTCTCATAGTAAATCATGGAAGTTCTAGAAATTTATGTTCCCTATGTTTTATTTACCTAAAAATTTTAGAAAAATCTCCAAAAATCTAAAATAGCCTAAAAATGATTCTAAATAAATATTTACATAAGTAAATATACTAAAAATTTTATTTTCTAATTAACTACTAGAATATTCTAAAGTAATTCAATATTTAAAATAATTTATAATAAATATAATAATTCAAAATACACACAAAATACCTATTTTGGGTGAGAGGGTTTACACGTTGGGTTCGTATCATCGTTCTAGACTTGTAGACACTAAGTTTTACAAATTTGGAGAACTTTGTCTCTGGCATATTTTTTGGTGCAAAGTGGGCCACAAGTGGACCCCGCTTTGACCAAAAACTGTCAATTTTGCCCCTGTGTCCAAATTGGACTTATGGGTAGGCAATCCTAGCTATTTCATATCTTCTGAGAATGATGATAATATTTATTTCAGCAACCAGAGGAGTACTTGAAGATCCCGATGTTACCGGAGTAATTGGAGGAATTCAAACCCCAGGCAAGTGTACCTTGCTAAACTTGCAATACTTGCTCTTATATTATTCTCTTGATTTATTTATGTGATGTATCTGTTTAACCTAGGACCGTGAGATATTTCTTAGCGTCCGAATAAGATTCGGGTATCGACACTGTATACGGAGTCGTGTAATGTCACTTAGAAAATTGATATTGCGATCCTATATAATTTTCGTGCTTGCTTTATCAAGTACGTCATACCATAGGACACTTGACACTTTTCATAAGACAGAATCTTTCCCGAGTTATTCATGGTAATTCTTTATAGGTTACAGGATTCGTGACATAGATATTACTTATGCATATTTATCATTATGACTCGCTGCATTAGCTAGAGGTCATGATCTTGCGTGTTATGGACATGAGACATTGTGGACATGAGATGTGTGATTATATTGGGTGGGGAGAAAGACACAGGCTACAGGCTGATAATATATATATAAAACCTTATTATTGCGGTGCTTAAGTCTCTAAACCCGAGCTTGGCCCACTATGTGATATTACTGCTACCGGCTCCCCGACACAGAGCTTATAGTGGTCTCAGCCTGACTACTAGTGATGCTCTCATCTTGCATATCGCATAGCTGGTTATATAGTTTGTCCTATTGATTCATTTTATATACCTGTATTTATTTGGCTTAAGTTATTCTTGTACCTTGCTATGTCCCCTGAGGACCTGGATCCGGATTATATACCCAGGTTTAGCGGAGGAGATTTATCCTGAGGTGTACGGGACAGGAGCAGACGCTGGAGCTGAACCTAACCAGAGGACGAGGTGATGCCCGAGGATTTCACCTGAGTATCTGCTTTTTATATACTCAGTTTTTTTGTTGTTGGACACTTTATTTCCTGTCTAGTAAATTGTTGTACCAAACTCATTATCGGGTTGTTCCCCGATATATTTTATTTGAGACTTTATGTTGGTTTATATGTTGCTATTTTAATATTAATTTATCTGTTGTGGATGAGATTAGATTTTGACATGTATTATAGACCTAATTATTGTTGTTTTACAGCTTAAGTATACTCTAACGGGTCCATTAAATTGGGTTTGCCCATTGGAGGCCATTGCCACGTGTCTAGTCCCTCGGTATTTTGGGACTGGGGCGTGACATGATTTTTGTGGTGGCCCATGCAGGTCCTGACTATGGTTTACCACTGTGGTCAACGACTATGGTCTATGACTAAGGTCCACGACTATATTGTTTCAGTTTCAACTAAGGAACCGAGCAAGCCTGCAATAAGGATATGGTAAGTTATAGGATCTCATCCATTTAATTGAATCGTTCTTGATCTCTATATCGGATTCGAATTAATTTCTTGATTTGCATCCTGTCTTGATTCCTCTGTGCGATTCTCATAGTTTACTTTTAATGCAGAATAATGGACCCAAGAACCGGTGACGAGAATCCCTTAAGTACACTACAAGGTACTGTGGTCACCTATGATGATGGAGTGACACCAGTAGGTGGAGGTTAATCAGCTCAACAAAGCAATCAAACAGGGCAGCATACCTTAAGATTTTGGCGAGAAGATATTCTACCTCCGCCATAGTTCACACCACCAATGCCCGTTTTTCTACAAGGGTGGGCTATGGACGGGCAACAGATGTTTCAAATGTTTTATGCAATGATGCAAGCCCAACAGCAGGTTCAACAAGAGGCTCAGCGTCACGAGGTAGAGAACTTGAGGAACAGCCTAGTAACCGCACTGGAGCAGGTGAACCCACCAGCTAGGCGACCATCGGCGGGATCTATTACTGATTTTTGCCAGCTGAAACCTCGTACCTTTTCTAGCAAAGAGGAGCCCACTGAAGTTCATGAGTGTCTCACAAATACTCAACACCAGTTGTAAGCATCTGACCTTCCAAGGGAGCGATGGATGACTGTCGTCAGGATGCAGTTGACAGGCAACGCACATCATTGGTGGCTATCTAAAGAAAGACGGCTCGGACCAGACCTAGTCACTTGGAAGGAGTTCTCTAGACTCTTCCAGGAGATGTATATTCCAGCTATTGCCAGAGCAAAACTTAGAGATAAGTTTAACCGCCTCATTCAGGGCAATATGACGATAGAAGAGTACAATGCAGAGTTTATCCGTTTGAGTTTGCTTCGCCCATACTCTGATTCCGACAAAAGAGGAGAAGGCAAAGAAGTTCTTCGACGGACTTAGCTTTGAGCTATAAAGATTGATCGAATCCGTTGCACCTACTTTATACACGGACGTCCTTGCTGCAGCACGACGCATGGAGTGCATCAGCAGGAGAGAGTCCAGCCTAAAACGACTATTCATATCAGCACCAGCCCGAGCACTACACGGGGAGTCTGCAAAGCGACCCCAGAGGAATCCACCACAGAGAGCAGCACCAAGAGCCTCATCCCTTCCTACTTATCACTACTGTGGCAAGGTAGGCCATATTGAGAGGGAGTGTAGATGCAAGTTTGGACTATGCTTGATTTGCGGATCTAACCAACATCCAGCCAAGGACTGCTCTGAGCGTCGAGAGGGAGCACCAATGGTAGATCGATCAGCTTTACTAGCACTGAGGGCAGCTTATCCAGCATTAGGAGCACCACAGACGGGAGTTGGAGGAGTCAGACTACCAGCTCCAGGAGGGTATCAGCAGAGGCCACGTTTGGCACCACATGCAGCACTATTCCAGCAGGCTCGGTAGCAGAAAGGTCCAGCTCAGGGACGAGGACAGGCGTTTATATTGGCTATTGAAGAGGAAGCTACTGCAGGAGAGGTTATAACAGGTACTATATTGGTAGCTTCATTACCTGCTGTAGCTTTATTCGATTCTGGAGCATTGCATTCAACCATAGCTGCCAGCTTCGTAACCACACATAGATTAGCTACCGCACCCCTCCTGAAGACTAAAAGAATTCTTACAGGAGTGGAATTATCCCAGTTAGTGACATTTGTAGATCTTGTTCGGTAGTAGTCGGTGCGAGGAAGATGCGAGCTCAATTCCTGATCTTTTCCATGCCGGATTATGATGTTGTACTTGGTATGGACTGGTTAAGTCAGTACCATGCGACCCTAGATTGCCGGCTTGGACGGGTTATATTTAGACCACCTAGGCATCCAGAGTTTGAGTTTCTTTGGGGAGCCATAGAGCAAGGTGTTCAGCCTACACTTAGGGTACTCTCTGCAGAAGAGGAGTCTGGTTACCCAAAAGTTATATCAGAGTTTGTGGATGTATTTTTCGATGATCTTCCAGTCTTACCACCTGATCGGGAAATAGAATTCACAATAGACTTGACTCCAGGAACGGAGCCTATCACTTCATCAGTGTACCGGCTAGCACCAAAGGAGTTGGTGGAATTGAAAGAGCAAGTTGATGATCTTATGGAGAAGGGTTTTATTCGACCTAGTATTTCATCATGGGGAGCACCAATATTATTTGTGCCGAATAGATCAGTTGAGTGGTGCTAGTGTATTCTCAAAGATCGATCTTAGATCCGGTTATCACCAGATTAGAGTGAGGAAGAAGGATATACCGAAGACAGCCTTCAGGACCAAGTATGGACACTATGAGTTCTTAGTTATGCCGTTTGGTTTAACCAACGTGCCAGCTGTATTCATGAGTTTGATGAACAGAGTTTTTCATCAGTACTTGGACAAGTTCATGGTTATGTTTATTGATGACATTTTGATATATTCTAAGAGTCACGAAGAGCACGAGGAACATCTCAGAATCGTGCTAGAGACGCTAAGACAGGATACGCTGTATGCTAAACTCAGTAAATATGAGTTTTGTGGATAAGGTGCCTTTCCTTGGACATATCATCTCAGGAGAAGGACTTTTAGTTGATCCAGTGAAGGTTGTGGCAATAGAAACTTGGCCTACACCTACATCAGTTACGAAAGTAAGAAGTTTTCTTGGACTTGCTGGATACTACCAGAGGTTCGTAGAGAATTTTTCAAGGATTGTGGAGCCTATGACGCGGTTAACATGTAAGGACCAGGAGTTTGTATGGACGGAAGATTGTCAGAAGGCCTTTGAGGAGTTGAAGAGGCAATTGACAATAGCACCGGTCTTGACTCTTCCTTAAGGATCGGGAGGCTTCGTTGTTTATAGTGATGCGTCAGGCAGTGGACTAGGATGTGTTTTGATGCAACATGGCAAAGTTATCGCTTATGCATCAAGACAACTAAGGTCCATGATAAAAACTACCCGACGCACGATCTTGAGCTAGCTGCAGTAATATTTGCATTAAAGATATGGAGGCACTATCTTTATGGAGAGAAGATAGAAATTTTTACTGATCACAAGAGTTTGAAGTATGTCTATACTCAGAAAGAGCTCAATATGAGGTAGAGACGTTGGCTTGAGTTAATGGTAGATTTTGATATAGATTTGCAGTACCATCCGGACAAGGCGAATGTCGTAGCAAACACGCTCAGCAGGAAGGCCACAGCTTATTTCTTGACGATGCAGCCACAACTATTAGAGGATCTATGGGAGCTCAAGATAGAAATTATTATACCAAGACAGAGTGGCTTGTTGGCGAATCTTGAAGTTAAGTCATCACTAGTGGAGAGGATTAAGGCGGCATTACCCACAAATGCTATATTTCGAAGACTTAAAGAGAAGACGGAAGCTGGCATGCAAATAGGACTTCAAATCCATGAGGATGAGACATTAAGGTGCAAAAATCGCCTATATGTTCTGAATAGAGAGTTGAGACATGAGTTGATTACTGAAGCACATAGCTCCATGTACTCTATTCATCTGGGAGGTACGAAGATGTACCGAGATTTGAGACAGTATTATTGGTGGCATGGGATGAAGAGGGAAATTACACAATTTGTGGCAAAATGTTTGGTCTGTCAACAAGTTAAGACTGAGCATCAGAGAACTGCTGGTATGTTACAGCCGCTTCCCATACCCGAATGGAAGTGGGAACATATAACTATGGATTTTGTTACAAGATTTCCAAGAAGCCCTAGTGGGAAGGATGCAGTATGGGTTATTGTGGATCGACTCACTAAATCGACACATTTTTTACCGTTCAGAGTTGGACAGTCCATGGAATTTCTAGCCGACATGTATATATGACAGATCGTAAGATTACATGGAGTACCGGTTAGTATTATGTCAGATCGTGACTCAAGATTTATATTCCATTTTTGGCGAAGCATGCAAGAGAGTCTGGGCACCCGACTCAAGTTCAGCACTGCTTACCATCCACAGACAGACGGTTAGTCGGAGCGCACGATTCAGATCCTGGAGGATATGCTGAGGTCGTGTATGTTAGACTTCAGAGGGTCTTGGGAAGAATATTTGCACTTAGTGGAGTTCTCTTACAATAACAGCTATCAGGCGAGCATCCAAATGGCACCTTTCGAGGCTTTGTACGGCAGGAAGTACAGATCACCGATATGTTGGAGTGATATTAGAGAGCGTCAGATACTGGGTCCAGAGTTAGTGATGCAGACAGTTGAGAAGGTGAAGAAAATTCAGAATCATCTTCGTGCAGCTCAGGACAGACAAAAGCATTAGGCTGACACACACCGCCGACCTTTGGAGTTCAAGGAAGGAGAACATGTATTCTTGAGGATCTCACCTACTCGAGGTAATATTCGATTTGGGAGCAGAGGCAAGCTGAGCCCGAGGTACATTGGTCCATTTGATATTCTGGAGCGTATTGGTGAGGTGGCGTATCGTCTTGCATTACCTCCATCTTTAGAGGGAGTGCATGATGTATTACATGTCTCACAGCTGAGGAGGTACGTGACTGACCCAAGCCACATAGTCAATCATTCTGAGATTACAATAGGTCCTAGTTTAAGGTATGAAGAGCAGCCAGTTGGGATACTTGACATCAGTGAGAAGATATTACAAGGTCAGACGATTAGACTAGTCCGAGTAGCTTGGAAACATCACTCCCCCAGGAATCTACTTGGGAACGAGAGGATAACATACGCCAGCGTTATCCTCACCTATTCGAAGATACATGTATGACCTAAGAATTACTTATAGGTTACGAAGATTAATTTTTCCTTAGTAGTTAATTCTTTGATTGCAAGGACGCAAACCTTTTAAGGTGTCACGCCCCAGTCCCAAAATATGTAGGACTAGGAATACGTAACACACCCAGTCGAATGTATATGAACTCCAATTTATGGAAACCATATACACACGTATGTTGTTCATGAATATCCAATCTAGCAGTGGTAATATACTATCACAATAAGTCACATGCAATCTAGATCTCATCCACAGCACAAATAATCTGTAGGAATAAAAAGCTGAATATTATCAAAGACGAGTATCAAGTCTGCTAGTCAGGTGGAAACAAATCCACAAAAAATGCCTATACTGAAACAGTGGTAATAAATCACAGCTACTCCAAAGGTAAGACCTCCTCAGTCGGGTAAGTAGCATCCGGTCCAGGTCCGTAATCCTGCGGATACTCCTGCTCGTCCATATCTGGAAAGGGACCAGGTCCTCAGAGGGACGTAACAAGATACATAAAAGTATGCCAATAAAGTACTGAAATAAATATCCAATGGTCGCCTAACCGTCTAAGTGAATGCAGTTTGAGAAAAACTTTCTACCAAGTGGGCTATCTGGCTAAAAATATGGGATTGGCGTGACTCTCTCGGAGAATCAGGGGCCTCAAAGCATGTCATCTTTTGAACGGCAGAGGCCGCCAATTGAAATAAATGGGTCATCACTGCCCGTATCTCCAGTGGAGCTTCCGGGTTACAGAAGAAAAAAGTGCAAAGGAGCCCAAATGCCTTACTTGTTGTTCTCCCCATCCCATGCTCTAAGCATGCCATATACATGACACGATAATACCTCTAAGAACTGCCAGGTCTACTAGCATGCAAAATTTCTATTAGCAGTTATTCCTAACGTATGTCCATACGTACAGGAGGCCAGACCTGTCACGCAGTCCGTGGTCTATATGAGACTCACAATTCGTGTAACAACTGTGTCACGGCCAATGAACCTAATGATGCTCCATAATACCGGGGTGGTCTCATAGAGTAGGTCCAAAAGTATACATATATAAACATCTATATAAGCAGAATTAAACATGCATGTATCAACTGGAATATCAATAATCTTACTATAGCAAGGTATACTTGCCGAGCAAAAAGTTCTGTATAGCACGTCCAAATAGTATTTTAGTTGTAGTAAGAAGAAGTGGGTTAGGGTTTGGAAGTGTAATATATATAGGGATAAGGAGGCGGTGGAATGAGGTGGTGGGTTAGCTGCTGTTTTTCTTCCATTGGTTTTGGTTGCGGTTGGGGAGAGTTTAGTAATAACAGGAAATGAGACGGTGGGGGATGAGTCACATGCGGGGGATGTTTTTACACGCGATGTAGGAAATTAAGCGGCGGGGTGTACTTTACGCGCGAAGTGTTGTTTTACTCACGGAGCGGTGGAAGTTATGTTTTTACGCGTGGTGAAGGGATTTAGGCGGTGAGGGCTTTTACGCTTGGGTTTGTTTTACGCGTGGGGTTATTTTACGCGCGTAGAAGGAAAAAAGCAAAGTTGGTTTTTGCTACTGCTACTGTTGATATTTTCCTAATGGGTTTGGGTTTGAGGTTAACGGGTTTCGGGTTGAGATCCAATAGGAATCCAAACCCATTTTCTTTTATTTCCTTTTTCTTTCTTTTTTTAATAAACTCTATATATATATATATATATATATATATATATATATATATATATATATATATATATATATATATATATTCAGAATTTATATTGGTGCATGTGCAACTGTCCAAAGGGTCTCCTACATAAAATAAATTAGGAAAAATTTATAATGGTCCCATAAATCTTCTATTTACACAAATATCTCAATTAAAAATTAATAAAAATCTATTCCTTCTATTTAGCTCATAATTACTAATTAAATTAATACGGTCTTCAGAATTAGGGATTTTACATTCTACCCAACTTATAAAAATTTTGTCCTCGAAATTAAAACTAAGCCACGGTAGAAAGTTTAAGAATGGTAGGAGATATTAACAAAGTAAATTTATACCTTGGTCAATGAATAGGTTCGAAAAACATTTGCGCATGTCATCCTCATGTTCCCAAGTAGATTCTTCTGGCGTGCCATATTTCCATGCCACGCGGACCAAGAGAATATACTGGTTCCTCAATGCTTTCTCTCGACGATCGAGGATTCTCAAGGGTTGCTCTTGATAAGACAAGCTCGGCCCAATGGTGATCTTCGAATGGTCTAAGACATGATTGCTGTCTGCCACATATCGCCTGAGCTGCGACACATGGAATACGTCATGTACTCCCTCAAGTGAAGGTGGTAGTGCAAGTCGATATGCCACTTCTCCCACTCTTTCTAGCACGTCAAATGGTCCAATATACCTTGGACTCAACTTGCGCCCTCCGAATCGAATAGTGCCTCTGGTAGGTGATATCCTGAAAAAGACATGGTCGCCCTCTTTAAATTCCAAGGGACGATGATGAAGGTCTGCCCATTGTTTCTGCCTATCTTGCGCTGCTCGCAAGTATCCTTGTATCTTTTAACTATCTCAACGGTGTTGATCACTAATTATGTTCCCAGAATTTGACGTTCTCTCACGTAACTCTAACACACAGGAGACCTACACTTCCTTCCATACAATACTTCAAACGGAGCCATTTGGATGCTTGCCTGATAGCTATTATTGTAAGAAAACTCCACAAGGTGTAGGTGGTCCTCCCATGATCCTCCAAAGTCTAACATACAAGCCCTCAATATATCCTCCAATGTCTGAATAGTATGTTCTGACTGTCCATCTGTCTACGGGTGATAAGATGTACTGAACTTCAGACGGGTTCCAAGGCTCTCTTGCATGCTTCTCCAAAAATATGATGTAAAGCATGAATCTCTGTCTGATACAATGCTAACTGGTATGCCGTGCAATCTTACGATCTGCTTCATATATAGGTCAGCCAAAACTTCTGTAGATTGGCCAACTCTAAAAGGTAAGAAATTGGCTGATTTGGTGAGTCGATCTACTATTACCCATACTGCATCTTTACCACTTGGACTATTGGGAAAACCCGTGACGAAGTCCATAGTGATATGTTCCCATTTCCATTCTGGAATTGGAAGTGGTTGCAATAATCCTGCTGTCATCTGGTGCTCCGCCTTTACTTGCTGACATACAAAACATTTAGCTATAAAGCGGGCTATCTCTCTTTTTATTCCATGCCACCAAAAGTGTTGTCGTAAATCACGATAAATAGAATATATCAAACTATGAGCTTCTGTCATCAGCTCCTATCAAATCTCTCCATTTGGAACATAAAGATGATTACCATATCGTAATATTCCGTCATCATGAATGCACAGTCCTGTTTGCTCTCCGGCCTCTGTCCTTTCCTTTAATCTTCTGAATCTGGCGTCTGTAGGCAAAGCTGCCTTGATCCTCTCTACTAGTGATGATTGTATTTGCAAATTATCTAGTGTCTCATCTGCTCCAAGTAATATCACTTCAATGCTAAGATATTATAAATCCTCCAATAATTCTCTCTGTGTCGTTAAGATGTAAGCTGCTGGCTTCCGGCTTAACGCGTCTGCTACAACGTTAGCCTTGCCTGGATGATAATGTAGCTCTATCTCGAAATCTTTCATCAACTCAAGCCATCTACGTTGCCTCATATTTAACTCCTTCTGCGTGAAGACATACTTGAGGCTTTTGTGGTCTGTATAGATTTCCACTCGTTCCCCATATAAGTAATGTCTCCATAGCTTCAGAGAAAATACAACGGCTGCAAGTTCCAAGTCATGAGTTAGATAATTCTTCTTATGTACTCGTAACTGTCTAGATGCATATGCAATCACCTTGCCATGCTACATCAATACGTATCCCAAGCCTTTCCCTGATGCGTCATTGTAGATCACGTAGCCTCCTGATCCTGATGGAATAGTTAATACTGGTGTTGTAGTCAGTCGCTTCTTTAATTCCTCGAAAGCGGCTTGACACTCGTTGTTCCATATGAACTCTTGTTCTTTGCAAGTCAACCGAGTCATAGGTGTTGCTATCCTTGAGAAGTTCTCCACGAACCATCGGTAATATCCCGCAAGCCCAAGGAAACTTCTTACCTCCGCTGCTGATTTAGGAATAGGCCATGTCTCGACTGCCGAGATTTTTCTGGATCAACCGAAATACCCTCTCCTGTAATGACAGGTCCAAGAAATGAAACTCTATCCAAGAAGAACTCATATTTATTGAGCTTCGCATATAGCTGCTCTCTCCTTAAGGTCTCTAGAATAATCTGCAGGTGCTTCTCGTGCTCCTCGTGGCTCTTTGAATAGACAAGTATATCATCTATGAAGACGACCACGAACTGGTCCAAATACTGATGGAAGACTCGATTCTTTAAGTCCATAAAGATAGCTGGAGCATTGGTCAATCCAAATGGCATGACAAAGAACTCGTAGTGCCCATATCTTGTCCGGAATGCGGTCTTTGGAATGTTCTCCTTTCGTACTTTTACCTGGTGATATCCCGATCTCAAATCTATCTTTGAGAATATCTTGGCTCCACTAAGCTGATCAAATAGGTCATCAATGCGTGGCAATGGATATTTATTCTTTACTGTCACTGCATTTAAGGCTCTATAGTCAATGCACATATGCACCGACCCATCATTCTTTGGTACAAACAACACTGGTGCTCCCTAGGGTGATGCACTTGGTCGGATGAAACCTTTCTCTTCTAGTTTTTTCAACTGTGTCTTTAGTTCATCTATCTCCTTTTTCGCCAGTCTATAAACATGTGATGCTATGGGTGCTTCTCCTGGCGTCAATTCAATCAAAAACTCTACGTCTCTATCTAGGGGTAGTCCTGGCAATTCTTCTGGAAAGACGTCTTAGAATTCTGAAATAATGGCTGAAATAATGGGATAATAGACAACATCGTCCATTGCGAGCTGCTTACTGTCAAAGATTTCCATGGATCCTCGTGCAAACTCAAGTTCAGGCTGGTCGAGTACCTTAAAAAGAATACTTCCTCCAAAACAATTAAAGAAAGCATGGTACTTGCTCAACCAGTCCATTCTAAGCACAATATCAAAAGTTGGCATAGAAAAGACTAAGAGTTGGGCGTTCATCTCTCTGCCATGTATCCTTATAGGACACGATCTATAATTTCTACTAATAGGTACAACTCCTCCTCCGGTAAGAATTCTAACACAACTAGGTAAAGGTATAGAGGTAATATTGTGTTTTGCAAAAAATCAAGATAATATGAATGAGTGGGTGGCTCCCGTATCAAACAATGTCACAGCAGGAAAAGTAAAAGCAAGAGTGATACCTGCTATGACATCAACCTCCTGATCCATGTCATCTACTTCTATTGCAAAAGCTTCCTATTCCTCTGTGGCTGTCCATGACTAGCTCTCAGGTACCGATCCTCCTGGGTAGGTAGCGGTGGTCCTCGCTGAAATTCTCCTACTGCCGGAGGTCGAGGTGGTCTTGGTCTAGCCATCTGTTGAGCTGGCTTTGGTGCTGGAAGTGCTAATCTCTGTACTGGCAGTGCTAATCTCTGTGCTGGCAGTGCTAGGGTCAATGTCTGTTGCTTTGGACAATCTCTAGCCAAATGCTGTCCGGAGCCATATCGTAAATACTGTCCTAAGCGATTCTGACAATCTCTCAAAATGTGTCCGATTTTCCCACAATAATTACATTGGAGTTTCTCCGGAATCTGGTATGGTCCGGCTCTGTGTTGCTGATGTTGCTGAGCTAAAGGATGTCTAATAGGCCCTCCTTGTTGTGTTCTGGCCGGTACCTGCTGTATCCTTGTTGGTCCTTGTTGTGTCCTCAGCTGACCTCCTTTTCCTCTGCTGATGGTTTCTTGCAATCTGGCTTCTGTTAGTAACTCGGCATAAGAGATCCGGGACTGGGAGCTTGTATAATGTTGGAGCTCCTAAGTCAGTCTGCGGTGAAACCTTTAGCCTTGGCCAAGTCATCTGGTATCAGGACAGCACAATATTTACTGAGGCAACTAAACTCGGCATCGTACTCGTCAACTGTTCTGTTTCCCTGCTCCAGGTGAAGAAATTGATCGTACAATGCATCTCTGACAGTGTCCGAGAAGTACTTTCTTTCAAAGCACTCATAGAATTGCTCCCATGAATGGTATATACCCAGCTGGCGCTCCATGGATTCCCACCAGTGGTGAGCATTACCATCTAGAAGCGTCCTTACACCCGTCATCCACAGGTCTGCAGGTAGCTGTGATGCCTCTAATAACTTCTGAGTGTGAGTGATCCAGTTGGTAGTTTCCTCTGGACTCTCAATGCCCTTGTACGGCCTCGGTCCTATATGTATAAGGTCCTTTACTGAACCAACTCTAGCTCGAGGTTCTGGAGCTAGTGCTTGAGCTGGTACAGTAGCCTGTGCAGCCATCCTTTCAAGTGCTGCCAGAAATTCTTGCCTCTGCTTGGCTGCCTGTTGCCTCTGTTCCTGCATCATTATCTAGAAGAAATGGAACAATTGTGCCTGGCCATCCTGTGGTGTCGATGGGACTGGAAGGTTCCCATTAGGTGGAACGGGAAGATCAGATGAAATTGGATTGTGAATCTGTCCATCTGGTCCTTGAAGTCTAGGATTTGTTGAGGTCTCTCCTTGAGTCTGACCATTGACTCCAGGAGTTGTGTCGTCATTGGCGACAGTACATCCTTTCTGAATATCCATACTTCTGCAGGTGATATACACAACATTTAGACGAAGTACAGGAATCAAACAGGGTGCAAGTAGTAAATAGGATGCAGAAGCATGAAATATGCTGGGGAATTATCGACGTATTTCACAATCAAAAACCCGCAACATCCATGGAGTCTCTCCTGCGTAAAACAGGGACTCAAGGCAGTAGGCAAAAAATAGAGTTTCAAAAACTGTCGGCGTAAAGTATGGTTTCAGAGCTGTCTGCGTAAAAGTTTACTATTCTTCTGCGTAAAGTCTGCGCATAAAAATCTATGTAAAATCTCCACGCGTAAAATTGAGCGTAAAAGATTGCTGCGTAAAGTCTACGTAAAATTTTGTCTTCGTAAAATTTGAAATACGTTGCAGCGTAAAGTCGTACGAGGAACTCTTTGTATTTCCTCGGATGAATTTATCAGATAATTCAGTGAACCTGACATCTGACAAAAGTACAACACGATGATCGAGAGGACGGCTGTGATGATAATTTTACACAGAGACCCAAGTTGTCGTTTAGTGACATATCTGATACAAGTCATTTTTACGCATGGAGTCTTCTGAATACGCTGCCTACAGAAATGAGTTTTACGCTCAAAATAAAACAAAATCAGATGCCACATCAAAAGTTGTTTCTTGCATAAGGCTCGAGGCATATCTCTGCATTTAATGCACAAGATTTGGTCATGATTGGGAAACTAAGGTTGTGCCAAAATACGCTTATCTTACCATCATTATATTTTACGCCTAATCAGGCTACTCTACGCTGGTTATATATTATTCATGAATCATCAAGTTTACGCAGGATGATTACCTACGTAGCTTGCATGTCATGATCTTACAAAGGGACACGTGTCATACGCGGATTGAACGTGGGTAGCAGTTGTCATAACCGCAACGTAAAGGAGGCAATCTTCTTCATAGTTTGCCCTTTTACGCCAACAAGATAATGATTTGGCTTTTACGCCAGCTAGGTAAAGGGTATGGTCACATCGTAAAGGATCATTGGCGTAAACTTTGTTTATCCAAAACATAGGATGGTTGAAAGGAAGAATGAGGTTTAGTCAAGTGTAGATGAGATCCTTATACTCTATTCCTATACGCAGGCTTGTTTGGTACAGTTACGTAACCAAGATAATATATTCTGGACCTGTATGGGCTACCACCAAAAATATGTCACGTCCCAGTCCCAAAATACGTAGGACTAGAAATACGTAATACGCCCAGCCGTATGTATACGAACTCTAATTTATGGAAACCATATACACACGTACGCTGTTCATGAATATCCAATCCACCAGTGGTAATATACTGTCACAACAAGTCACATACAATCTAGATCTCATCTACAACAGAAATAATCAGTAGGAATAAAGAGCTGAATAATATCAAAGATGAGTATCAAGTCTGATAGTCTGGTGGAAACAAATCTACTACAAAATGACTATACTAAAACAGTGGTAATAAATCACAGCTACTCCAAAGGTAAGACCTCCTCAGTCGGGTAAGTAGCACCCGGTCCAGGTCCGTAATCCTGCGGATACTCCTGCTCATCCATATCTGGAAAGGGACCAGGCCCTCAGAGGGACGTAACAAGATACATAAAAGCATGCCAATAAAGTACTGAAATAAATATCCAATGGTCGCCTAACCGTCTAAGTGAATGCAGTTTGAGAACAACTTTCTACCAAGTGGGCTATCTGTAGAAGCATGAAAAATACGCTGCAGAGTTATACGCAGTTTTTCAGTGCTGTGGCGTAAGACGTGACTTCAGATCCATCGACATACAAACAGAGCTTTATCGCTAGTACAGTGTAAAACATAGCTCCAAAACAACCCGCGTAATACAGTGTGTTCAGACTGCTTCAGCGTAAAAAGGTTGTTATATCGCCACTTTGGCGTAAAACCTACTCGCTTTTAATGCAGTAGGAAGTCGTACGGAGAACTTTTCGTATTCCTCGAATGAACCTGTCAGATCATGCAGTGAACCTGACTCCTGACAAAGAGTATTGCACGACTATCCAGACAACGGCTGTAATGATGGTGCGGCACAGAGACCCAAACTGTCGTTTAGTGACATTTCCTCGATACAAAATGCTTTTACGCATACAAGGGAATACGCTGCCTAGTTTTATACAGGCAGATGTGAGCTTTTACGCTCAACAAGAGACAAACGAACCGCTACGTCAAAAGCTGCTCTTCGTACAGAGCTCGAGGCACGTCTCGGAAGTTAATACGCATGATGGGGGCAGATCTCTGTATTTAATGCGCGAGATTTTGTTCTATTTTCAAAGACTGGATGAGCCATAATTACGGCTAATACGTCCACATCATCACCTCTGCATATTACGCCATCAGGCTATTTTCAGCTATAGGAGCACGCTGTATGCTACCTCCTTGAAATACGCCGACCTGGCTATTTTCAGCTATAGGAGTACACCGTATGCTCTCTCCTCGGAAAAATGCCAACTCAGGCTACATTTGCATTGGTGCGTATTAAGGCTATTTGGTCCAGAATTAGCTCAAGACCTCAGTCAAAGAAAGAGGATCGGCTATCTTGTACGCTAGCTACCTATCCACGCAGCATCAGGCTTCTACGCCTACTGGGCTTCTATGCCTACCTGACTTCTATGCCAGTTTGACAACAATTGAGCTTCTACGTCATGGTGACAGTTATTGGCTTCTACGCCAACCTTTTCTACGCGAGGGACAGCTACCTACGTGGCTTGCATGCCATGATCTTCGCAGCAGTTATACGCATTATCTCATAATGGGACATACATCACACGCAGATTCAGAAGATCATTTATACGTGGGTGGCAGTTATTGTAACCGCTGCGTAAAAAGTGCTATACTCTCCACTATCCGGCTTCTACGTCGACTGGATGGTTACTGTCACTCAAACCCTATAAATAGAGACCTCTATTGACAGAGGTCCAGGGTCAAAAAGTCAAAAACTCGGAGAATAAAAGTCGAAAAATCGAAGAACAGAGAGAGTAGAGCACAGACAGAGAGTAGTGATCGACGACTTTGGCGTCGAGCATCCACTCCCCTTTGCAATCTTTGAAGCTTCTCCGTCTTCTACAGCACTTCATCATTATCGTGTGGTCCAAGGGACAAAGTGATCGACCGCAGATCAGACTCCTATAGCAATATTTACCCTGATTAAAATTTGTACTTGACATCCTCATATAGGATTAATTGTACTTCTTGTTTGTAAACCAAAGAGAGGGTTTCGTATAAACCTTGTTTCATTTCTTTTGTTTATTATCAAACACAAGATGGTGACTCTGCTGGAGAAGAACTTTCTTATCTGACGAGAAAGCAATTGCTCAACATGATGCAGTATCAGTAGGATCAATGAAGAAGACCTTGGTCGTCCAGTTCGACCATTCCGCCTACGAAGACATGCTTCGAGCAGGGGGTAGCTCTCACTCTCTCTCTGTCCAAGACAACAGGAAACTGCATAAGGTCTGGATGCCCCGGACATCCCCTACCATTCCTGCCGACTCTCCGGTTTCTTCGACCAACAAGGTTGTAGCTTCGCAACCTCCACGCCCTGTACGTAAAACTCTATCTCTCATCTGTGATATAGTAGACAAAACTTCTGACAATGCCTCAGCGCTAGTCCAGAAGTCTACCTCGCGCTCAGCGCATAAAACTCTGTTTCCCGTCTGTGATGTGGCAGACAAAGCTTCTGGCGATGCCTCAGTACTAGTCCAGAAGTCTGCTTCGTGCTCTGCGCGTAAAACTATGTCTCCCATCTGTGACATGGCAGACAAAATTTCTGATAATGCCTCAGCGCCAAATCAGAAATTCCAAATGCGCTCCGCACGTAAAAATGCATCTGCCCTCCTTGGAAAAGCAGATGGTCCCTGTAATCTATGCAAGGGAAAACAAGTGGCAGAATTCTCAACTTCTCGACATTTACGCCAGTAAGAGAAGAATCTGCCCGCCCTCCAGATTACGCGAGATCCTGATGGCCGATTGAGGACCTCCTCAGTTTTACGCCGAACTGAGCAGAGGTCCAGATTACGCCAGGAGAAGCCCCTCAGCGTAAAGAAGGCTCAGTTTGCGGAAAGGCACACTCCTCGGGGATCATCTGCTACTCATATGGCTAACCTGCTATATACGGGTGGCAGGGGAAAAGTTATGGTTCCCAACATCCGCATGCCAACTGATGTGAACAGGAGGAACAAGCCTTCTTCGTCTTCTTCTGTTAATCCTCCTGACTTGCGTGAATATCTGATCCAGAAGCGCAAAGATAGAGGATCTTCCAACATATCTATTACGCCTCCTAGAGAGCACTATTGTAATAGTCATAGGATTATAGTTAATTATTATTGTTCTAAAGCAAAACGGTCGGTTTTCGACCGGTTGAACTACTCTCTGTCTTTCCAGGAAAAAGAGCCTACATATGCATTAGTGAATATGGCTTCACACGTACCTAGAGGAAGGTCGAACTCAAGACGTCATCCCTCTAGAACTCCAAGCCAAAGGAGATTCGACAAGCTCCTTAAGAACACTGAAGCTGGGGTGTTCCGAAACACCAGTTCGAGGTCACGACAACCGGCTTCGTACTCTTCTGATTCCGATACTGGGGGTCGCCAGTTTCCCGAATCAGATGCTGAAAGTATAGAGTCAACTTCTACAGAGACCTATACTAACCCTTCAATGACACCCAGGGAGATGGGAGTCTATGCCATTGGAGATGAACGCGAAGAGGCTTCCCCATCAGGGAGCACTGAGCAACGCATCGCTGTGTTGGAGACATCTCTAAAAGAGATACAATCCATGATGGAGAATATGCACCAAATGATGTTGACTCAACACACAGCTGCTATAGCTCAAGCATCGGTCCCTCCGACTCAAATACGTGTGGGGGTGGATTTACTACCATCCAACGCGAACCAGGAGCCCGCTCTAGATCAAGAGTCAGCAGCTCCCCCACTTCCTAACTCGGAGAATGTATTGCCTCCTGTTGGAGCTGCAATACAGCCGATCTCTCAACACTCCACGGTCCCTCTACCGACTGAAGATTCGATGCAGGCAGTGCGGAAGTTGAAAGCCCAATTTGATGCCTTAAAGCACAAAGATCAGCTCAAGAAATTGGGAATCAACAAGCCTTACCCAGCTATCTTGGATGAGGTCCCTTTCCCTCCTAAATACAAACCACAGACTATGGCTTTGTTTGAGGGAAAGACATCACCGAGCCAGTACATGAACTACTTCAGTATGATGACGGTGTTATTGCAAGAAAATGACGCCCTTCTCACTCGAGTGTTCAAAGGCTGTCTCTCGGGAGTGGCTTATCAGTGGTACCGTAGTCTTGCGGACAACTGCATTACTTCCTTTGAAGATTTCAAGACTTTGTTCTTCGCGCGATTCTACGAAGGAGGGATGGACATGTCTATGTCCTCTCTCATCAAAGTGAAGCAGAAGAAAAAAGAGAAGTTCGTACTTTCATCGAATATTTTCGTCAAGCCACTTTGCAAATGCCTCCCGAAGTTCCAGACTCAGCATTGGTGGACATTTACAGGAAGAACCTTCTTCCAGTGATCTCGGTGTTCACAGGACCATATCAGTTCCATGATTGGCCCTCGTTCATCATCTCAGCGATAGCCGTTGAGGACAACAGTCGAAAGGCGCATGATAATGGAATTATGATATCTGCCTCTGACAGGGGCAAGAGGTCATCCTCCAACAGCGACCATCCCCGTGGTTCCAAAGGAAAAGAAGCTCTGACGATCAATACATCCAGGCAAAAGACTGCGGCAACCACACAGACGAAACCTGGGACTTCCAGGTCCATTGAAGTGTACTCTTTTGAGGATGACGACATCCCGAGTATATTCGAGTGTCTAGTCAAAAGCGGCAAGATTACCCTCCCAGAGGTAAAGCGGCCTAATGAAGTCGGCAGTACCAATAACCCCAAGTACTATATTTTTTACAGGTACATACATCACCCCACAAAGGCATATTATGTACTAAAAAGGAAGATCCAAGAGTTGATCGACGCTAAGGCCATCACTCTACGCAACAGCGAGAAGACGGTCACAGCCAACATGATCTCTCTTCAATTTGGCGATCTGCCTCCACAAGAAGTTTCGGATGGTGTTGTACCTATTTCTCGGACAACGATGAACATCGTTAATCTCCCTCTAGCCAGGGGTCAAAATCATGACCTAGCAGAGGCCAGTCCTTCGAGACCAACTTCGGCGGACAAGGGGAAGCAAAAAGAAGTGCGCTTTGATAAACCTTTGAAGAACATTCAAAACAAAGGTTTAGAGAAGCCATATAACTTCGACATCCTGGCCCAGTTGGCTAACACACCAGCCAGATTGTCCATTTTTGAATTACTCAGGCTCTCCAAAGACACTCGTCAAGCCCTGAGTGAAGCATTAATGTAGGCGAATGCATACTTGACCCAGCTCAAGTCCCCTGATGAAGGACCTGTGGCATGTCCTCAATGCCATAGTGTGATGGAGGTGGTCCCAAATATCACTTTCACTCAAGATGACATGTTGTTAAAACATAACAGGCATGACAGACCCCTCTATTACACCGGATACGTCGGTTCCATGGAGGTTGACCAGATTCACATAGATCCGGGATCATCAATCAGCAATATTTCTCATAGTCTGCTCAGATCGCTGAGGATTCCTACCAGCGAATTGGCTTACACCACCACTACAATCGTGGGCTTTAACGCCAGGAAAAGTAAGCCGTTGGAGAAAATTCGCCTGAGGATCCAGATTGGCGACCTCAGATCAGTGGCTACATGCTATGTCATTGATTCAGAGGTGTCCTACAATATTCTGCTGGGCAGAACATGGATCCATGATCACAATATCGTTCCTTCGACTCTACATAAATGCTTTAAATATGTAGATGTCCAAGGAACAGTACAAACGGAGTTTGCTGATCTGAACCTGTTTAAAGGAGTAGAATCCTACTACTCCGATGCCATATTGTACACTCAAGACTACATGGAGGAAGTGTCAGGCGAGACAGAGGAGGAATCCCACCGAGAGCCAGAAGAACCCTCTGTCAAGCAACCTCTGTCAATCAAGGTGAAAGGGCGAACTACTCGTTCGAAAGTCATGGAACACATGGCTATCCACCTGAACAAAACCAGGTTAGAAAAAGGAAGTGATCCTCTAGTGATCACTTTGAACCAGAAATCTCCACCCTTGGTCATCAACCTTCGGCGCAGCAAGCAGCCGGCTGATGTAAATATAACCAGGAACGTGGTTTCTGATGATAATAAAGATCCTCTTTTCCAGTACATTAACGCTCAAATTCCAAATCAGGAATCCTCTCCCCATGACGATATAGAACCTATAGCACAAAAATTCTTGGAAGCTATAGATTCCTATCATCTGTATGTGTGGGAAGTAGTGTCATCATCTAATGTCATCACGATATATGGGCCACATGAGAATTCTATCTTTATTGTCCCGCCTACTCGCAGCAGTCAGCGTCCAATAGTCTTCGGTCGCATGCACAATAAACCGACTGTACAAGAGGATTCCCCCGATGACGATGCTGGTAAAATGCAGGTTCACAGATATAGCCTGCAGGCTTTGAAGATTATGTAAAGTATGGGTTATGACTTAAAGCTGGAACCAGGTCTTAACTATAGAAAAGGCAGACGAATGCCGTTGCACGGTGATCCCATACTGTCAACGAACTCATTTTGGGTTAGGGTATACCACCTCCCTTGCAACTTCTGAGTTAAATGAGGATATCTTTTCCTCTTCTCAAGATGGCTCGTCGCCCTCCGGCTCATTTGATGCTCTCGAACGAGCATTCTCAGTAAATACGGTATTGACAGATTCCCTCGAAGCAGACGAACAAGAATCTGAACCATTTGAGAATGGCTCTTGGGCTCAGCAAATGGATACACAGTGGGAACTCCGGTTCGAGCAGAGAGAACCTCCCACTGAAGATAAAGTTATCCAAATTGACGTTGGGATGAACTTTCGCCAAAGCCGATATTTATCAGTAACAATCTTTCCGAAGAAGAAAGGGAAGAAATAATCCAGCTGATAAAAGAATATATCGATGTCTTTGCATGGAATTATGAGAATATGCCAGGTCTCGATCCGAAAGTGGCTACTCATAAGCTCAATATATTGCCCAATTCGAAGCCTGTGAAGTAACATCAGCGTCGGTTTCATCCAGATATGATGGATGCTATCGAAGCTGAAATCAAGAAGTTGATAGCCTGTGGCTTCATCCGGGAAGAACAACATCCTGACTGGGTCGCCAATATTGTCCCAGTCATGAAGAAAAGTGGGAAAGTACGTGTCTGCATCGATTACCGAGATCTGAATGCAGCCTGCCCCATGGATGAGTTTACTCTTCCCATTACAGACGTCATGATCGATAATACTTGCAGGTTTGAACGCATGTCTTTCATGGACGAATTTTCAGGATACAATCAAATTAAGATGCATCTTGAAGACGAGAAGCATACTGCCTTTCGGACACCATTGGGGGTATATTGCTATACGGTCATGCCCTTCGGATTAAAGAATGCCGGGGCTACATACCAACGAGCTATGAGTAACATATTCCATGAGTATTTACATAAAACAGTAGAATGTTACGTGGATGATATAGCTGTCAAAAGCCGTCTCAAGGATAATCACATCCAAGACTTGAAGACAGTGTTTGAGTTGATGCGCCAACATCAACTCAAAATGAATCCTACAAAATCCTTTCTTGGTGTATCCAGTGGCAAATTCCTGGGATTTGTCATTACCGCTAAAGGCATTCAAGTGGACCCTGACAAAGTCAAGGCCATCTTAGAAATGCGACCACCCCATAATCTGAGGGAACTCAGGGGATTTCAAGGTCGTCTGGCTTATATCCGAAGATTCATATCCAACCTCTCTGGGAGATGTCAGCCTTTTTCTCGTCTCATGAAGAAAGGTGTATCCTTCGTATGGGACGAAGCCTGTCAGCAAGCGTTTAAAGATATTAAATGCTACCTCACTAATCCTCCAGTTCTGGTACCTCCCGTCATAGGAAGACCATTCTTGTTGTATGTTTGAGCAATGGATCATTCTCTGGGAGCTCTCCTCATACAGAAGAACGATGAGGGCCATGAACAGGCTATCTACTATTTAAGCAGGATGATGGTCGGAGCTGAACACTGGTACATTCCTGTGGAAAAAGAATGCTTGGCCCTGATGTTCGCCGTTCAGAAAATGCGACACTATGTCACAGGCCAGACTATTCATATCATCTCCAGGATCAATCCTCTTCGGGTATTGATGAACAAACCAAGTGTTCTTTATTCCCGACTCGCGACTTGGGCGATGTTATTAACACCGTATGATATGGTGTACGTCCCTCAGAAGTCCATCAAAGGCCAAGCATTGGCTGATTTCCTAGCTGCTCATCCGATTCCGGAGACCTCCAAACCATACGAGGATATTCCCGACGAAGTTGCAGAATATAATTCCGCAATAGAAAGTGAAACATGGCAACTATTCTTCGATGGTGCCTCCAGGACTGGTCCCAGGGGAAACGTGGTCTCAGGAGTAGGAATTATCCTGGTCACTCCCGATAAACTCGTCATTTATCGAGCATATTCTCTTAGCGAGCCATGTTCTAATAATGTGGCAGAGTATAACGCTCTACTAATCGGGCTCCAACTCGCTAAAGAATTGGACGTCGAATCTCTGGAAGCTTTCGGTGATTCTCTGCTGATCGTCAATCAAGTCAGAGGAATATATGAAGTCCGTAACCCAGACCTCATTCCTTATCACCAAGAAATGGTCGAGATAGCCATGACGTTCAAAGGGTTCTTCCTAGAGCATGTACCTCGATCTCAGAATCTGAAAGCTGATGCCCTGGCCAGTCTAGCTGCAGATTTAGCTACTCCTATAAGAAGGCAAAATTCGGTGATCCTTCTTAACAGAGATTTATTCTGTGTGAAAAATAACTTTTACATAGAACGCAGTTATGCTGTGAACGCATATCCTCCCAAGAGAGACTGGAGAAGCCCCTTTATAGATTTTGTGGCATATGGAATCTTGCCGGAGGATCCTAAGGAAGCAGTATCCATCAAAAGACGATCATTATGCTTCTACTTTGATGCATCTTTACAATGTCTATATCGCCGAACCTACGATGGATTGCTATTACGATGCCTCTCCGATGATGAGGCACAGCGGATTATCTGTGAAGCTCACGACGGTGTATGCGGAGCACATCAACCCGGTCCTAAGCTACAGGATCGCATCAGGAGGATGGGCTATTACTGGCCTACTATGATCACAGATGCAATAAAATATGCAAGACAATGCAAAGCCTGCCAGGTTCATGCAGATTTTATACATCAACCTTCTGAACATTTACATCCTACGATTGCATCCTGGCCTTTCGAAGCATGGGGTATGGATATCATTGGTCCTATTCACCCATCTTCTTTCAGAGGTCACCGGTTCATACTAGCCATAACGGATTATTTCTCCAAATGGGCAGAGGCGATCCCTCTTGCTGAGGTAAAGACATCTAACGTGATTAGCTTCATCAAGCATCATGTCATTTATCGCTTTGGGATTCCCCGAAGGATAATTCATGACAATGGGCCTCAATTCATCAGCCAAGCGTTTCATCGATTTTACGATAAAAATCGGATATAAAATGTGGCCTCTACGGCATATTATCCTGCTGCTAATGGTTTGGCGGAAGCTTTCAACAAAACTATTATCAAATTCCTGAAAAAGTTCGTCTCTTCGAACAAAAGAGATTGGAACGAGAAGCTAGGAGAATGTCTCTGGGCATATCGCACAACGGTACGAGCACCGACGGGTTGTACCCCATTCTTATTGGTTTACGGGAGTGAAGCAGTTCTCCCCATCGAAATCCAAATTCAGTCACTCAGAATAGCAGTGGCTAATGAGTTGACACAGGAAAAGAATGACCTATTAAGGCTTCAAGAGCTAGAAGGATTAGACGAGAAACGCCTTCAAGCCCAACAATGCATCACGTTCTACCAGGCACGCATTTCTAGAGCTTTTAATCAAAAAGTGAAGGAAAGTGTGTTCAAAGTCGACGAGCTAGTTTTAGCTGTGAAAAGGTCAATGATCATTACTCACAAGAGTAAGGGTAAATTCCAACCCAAATGGGAAGGCCCTTATGTGATCGAGACGACGTTCTCAAATGGCGCTTACAGATTAGCCAAGCCTAATGGAGACTTGTTGATGGCTCCTATCAACGACAAATTCCTGAAGAGGTACTACGCTTAATCTCCTTTGCTCAAATAGGAGTATGGTGATGATCTTATTCTGACAACACTATGTCCAAAACAAAACTAGTTGGATCATATTCTATCATGTCCATATAACCTCTGAATAGATATGTCTAAACTAATTTGGAACTTCAAAACCTATCACGTCCATATTACCTCTGATAGTGTTTTGTATACAAATTTTAGTTGGATCGTATTCTATCATGTCCATATAACCTCTGAATAGATATGTCCAGTTGAAGCTTACCGAAGGGATATCACGTCCATATTACCTCTGATATCACTTTCACTCTACCCTATCGTTTATATTCCAAAATGATAGGTCCACCAAAGTCAGATAAGATTTCTTTATTATCTCCCAGAGGAGCAAAATTACATATAAAGGTGAAAAGGGTACATCATTTGGGAGGAGCAGCCAAATCACGGATCTGCTGCGCCAGTGCGGCCATCTTCTTAGTCCTGGAGCTTAAAATGGTAAGGCGAGCCCGCTCCAATCTTGCCTCCTCATTGTTTAAGGCAGACATTTCAGAATAATGATGCACAAAATCTGCATGAGGATACCCACACGTGCTAGGTTCTGCTGAGACACTTCCCTTCGGTCATTCAGCACATCTCGAGCTGCTGACAAAGAGAGAGCCTTCTCCTTGGCCTTGGCGAGTTCATCTTCCAATTAGCGGATCCTCGTTGCCTCTTCCTCATATTCGGCCTCGCACTTGGCCAGCTGGGGAATGACATACCCCAATGAGGCAGTTGAGCCTCGATGGACTTGCTCAGAGTTTCCATCTCCCCAACAAGCCTTGCAGTCAGAGAGTCATATTCAGCCTGAACCAGGTCATCAATGCTGCCCTGGGATAATTGCAAATAATTGTTAATGGGTTGTTCCAAACCATTAACTATCTGCTCCAGTGTATCAGCACTCCCAGCATCGTTGAAATCTCTGATCGGCACTATTACAAACTGGGAGGACCTCCTCAGAGCCTTAAAACCTAGATTCTTCGTCAGCACCATCGATATCAGCGTATTCAAAGTGGTGTAGAAGATACTAGTATATTGCTCAATATGGCAAAATTAGATTGGGTGCTGGGAGTGGCTGCAATATCGGCGAACCCCTTCCAGGAACGACTGCAGAGGGTATCGTCACAGTCGTCACTTCAGTATAGGGCGCGACAAAGGTAGAGGCACCGACAACGGCTGAAGGCGCTGGCGTACTCAAAGGAGGCATAGTCGTAATGACAGGATCATCCACCTCTCGAGATATCGGAACTGTTTCGGGTGAGCCGACACCCGAAAATGTTTCCTCTTCGAAGTCGGGCACCTCCATATTGTCGGCAGGAGCAGCAACAGAGCCAAAAGTTGCGTCGACACTGCCCTCCCCATAGATGTCTTCCCCTGAAAAGAAGACAAGAGAAAGTTAATATCAATATGATGTTAATTTCTTCTAAAAGAGGCATAAAAGACGATATTTACCCATGGCTGATGGTATATATGTCGCGTCGGCAGCCATTACAGCTAAATCATTTCTTAATGATGCTAAGCGAGCTGTCATACCTGGAGAAAGGGGTGTGCCAACTGACACTAGCAGGTACTCCTCCAGGTTTTCACCAAGATCCACTCGAGGCTCATCGGGTGGAATCTTGCTGGATGTATTTACAGACGCAGCAGGGGTTACTCCCGTTACTGGTCTGGATAAAGATATTCTTATTTTGCTTGGCCTCGAAGGCGATCTCGTACCACTACCTGAGGCGATAGCAGCGACAGCAGCCTCGAGCAAAGAATTTCTGGCACTGCCAGCCGGAACTGTGGAGGTTCCCTCTCTAATAGGCGAAGGACCTCTAGTCAAAAATTCATCCCCAACAGGGGAAACAGGAGGTTCACTCCTAGGAACCTCAGGACGGGAAGTCCTGACAGGACCACTAACCGTCTTCTTCTTCTTGCGAGGGGAAGCCTCCTTCAGAATAGGAGCCCGTCGCTTTCTAAGGATAATAAGGGGCTCTACAAGCGGAGGTATTACACATCTCGGTACTGTTATCAAAAACTCATATGTACCGACAGGGTCTTCACCTTTGTCAGAGGAGACTGATGGGACATCGTCTCTTCCAGCAGACTTATAAGTGGGCATCCTAAAACTTCCACGCATATCAAAATCACGATAAAAGGTATTGATGGCCACATAAAACTGGGTGTACGAATGGAGGATGTCACGACCCGCACCCGGGTATTCGGGCACGAGTACGTGGGTACGTCCAGCCTACGCCGCAGTGTCGGCGGTAGTACGCTGTCTAGGTCATATCCACAGTTAAATAAATCTAGCTCATTCACAATATTATAAGTAGGTAAAGATAATAACAGGAAAGGCATGCTAAGATTTCAAAAATAAAATAAATGTGACGAACATATCCATGGTTTATTACAGAACCAGAAATTAAATCGGGGACAAACCCGATTACTAAGATGAAAGGGAAAATAAATAACTACTGCTAACTACTCCGCAGAAATAGTCTTCTGGGTGGGAAACGGCTCCTCAAATGTGTCATCTGCTCCCTCATAGGGGCCATAATAGGTGGGGGCATAATCCTCATCATCGTCTAATATCAACGGATCCAGTCAGGAAAGGAGCAAAGTACACAATGCACAACAAAGATTAAACTAAATATTTATGACAAGAAGGAAAGAAACTGTCTAAGTATCATGATAATAATATGCATAAATAAGAAGCAACAATAACTAAGAGTTAAATGCTATAAACAGGGATATGAGTAAAACAGGAAAAATAAGACAGGAAAATGAAACTACAACAAGACAACAGGAACTGCAACAAGACAAGAACTATGTGTGTGAACTTGTGTTATTTAGAATACGTAGTTGGCATGTAGGGGTTTATAAGGCTAATCAGGCCGTCATAGACGGCTATCAGTCAGGAATAATCGAGTATCAGGCTGATGGTACAGTCGCGTACCAACAGCTAGCAGTCAGGACAGGGGGAAGGGTAAACTACATGCCTCCTAGTATTCTCCCACCCGACACGAAAAGCAAGACATGAAATTCAATGTTCTAACACTACGTGTAATCATCCAATGGTACTAGTAGAGCAAGGAATTAATTTATCATAATATAAAGATTAAACTTTGAAGTGCAGGTACTTGCCTGATGTTTGGATCCAAATACAGTTGTGTCTAGGGGAAATTTCCAAAAATATGTCCAGATGCTGAAATAAACATTACCATCATGCTCAGAAGGTATCAAATAGCTAGAAACGCATGTCCTTGGGTCAAATTTGGAGACAAGGGCAAAACGGCAATTTCGGGTCAAAACGGGGTCCACATGTGGGCCCGCTTTGCACCAAAAAATGTGTCAGGGTCAAAGGTCTCCAAATTTACCAAGCTTAGTGTCAACAGGTCATGAACGATGATACGAACCCAACGAAACTTCCATAATTGGATTTCGATGAGCCGATCACAAAATCGCCCATCGAGTGGGGCCTGTGGGGCCCACGACACGCGATTTCGTCAACGTTCTCAGAATCGAACCAAACTTGGGTCACAGGACCAACGTATCGCTACGAGTCCGATGGCGCAAGTTTCGTTTCGATCCGACGTGTACACAGAAGGTTAGTGCGTGAATCAGAAAAGGCGGATACGGGGCGGTGTCCGGGATACGCGTTGATCCCGGTGTGCACGCACACCCGAATCGACTTCCGCAAAATCCCACACGTACGTACCAACGCTGCGCACGTATCTGTGAAGATCGCGCGCGACCAAGTCGTCCCGTTTGGCGGGACGTACCCAGTTCCGGGGTGAATCGGGTCGATATTTTTCCTATTTTTGGATCGCGGTGTGCGTTCACCACAGGACGCGATGCCCCGAGCGGTTTATCCGGACACCGAGAGGGTCATACAGGCTCCGCAACACAATTTACGGAATTGAAAACGGGACAGCAAGGAGAAAGATATGAGTACCTGAACAGGGCTCAGAAATCCAAAAATTCTCGTGTCCGTGTCGTGTCCGACACGCCGACACAGGAATTCGAAAATTAGGGTTAGGGTTTTGAACTCCGGAGGAGGGCGGCGCCGCTGTGGGGGAGGCCGGCCGGGGGCTGGGCGGCTGCGTCGTCGACGGCGGGGTCGAGGGCGGCTCGTCGGCTGCCGTCGGGTGGTGGAAAGAAGGGGAGGAGCGGCTGCTACTCGTCGTCGAGGGCGGTGGAGGAAGGAGGCGGGCGGTGGCGCAAGGTCTCGAGGAGGGTGGTGCCGGAGGAGAGGGTGGCGGAGGAGCTCGGGGGTTAGGGTGGTGGCGGATCTGGCCGGAGCCGAGGGGAGGGTCGGCTTAAATAGGCGGAGAGGGGCGTGGGGTTAGCCGGGAAGGGCGGAGGAGAGGGCTACGTGGCGGGGAAGGCGGGGCGGAGCGGAAGAGGGGGTCATGGGGAGTGGCTGGCCGTCGGAGGCGGCAAAAAATGCACGCCGGAGTGGGACCGGATCGTGGGGAGAAGACGAATCGGCGGGTCGCGGGTCGAGGGTCTGACCCGACCCGACCCGGTAAGTCGGCTGTGCCGGGCTGGGGGCCGCGGGCTGGGCCAAAGAACGGGCTGGGTCGGATAACAGAAATAATAATAATAATAATAATAATAATAATAATAATAATAATAATAATAATAATAATAATAAATAATAATTAATTAATTAATTAATTAATAAATAAACAGTTTTTAGGTATTTTAAATTAGGTCAGAGGCCCAATAAAATCCAGGAAAATTACCCTAAGTCCGGTTTTCTATTTTACACCATAAAATGTTATTTCCATAATATTTTAATATTATTTATTAACAATTAAAAATCATTTAATAATTAGAATCCTGATTTTAATTACAGAAAATTCCCAAAAAATTCTAGAAAAATTGTGAAAAATCTAAGTTTAATATTTTTGAAAATTCAGGGGGTTTACAATCTACCCAATGTATAAAAATTTCGTCCTCGAAATTTAAAAAAATAAAATAGCACGAAGGGAAGATCGAGAGTTAAAATACACCTCAGGGTTCAAAAAGATAGGGGTAGCGCTCTCTAATCTCGTCTTCTCGCTCCCAGGTGGATTCGCCGAGAGAATGATGCTTCCAAGCTATACGAACAAGGGGGATGACTTGATTCCTTAGGACTTTCTCCGTTCGGTCCAGTATCCCCACAGGTTGCTCTTGGTAAGTCAAGCTTGGGCCCACTTCGAGCTCTGAATGATCCAAAATATGACTGGGATCTGACACGTATTTTCTCAGCTACGACACGTGGAAGACGTTATGGACTCCATCCAGAGAGGGTGGCAATGCCAGACGGTATGCCACTTCTCCAATTTTCTCCTGTATGCCAAAAGGTCCAATAAATCTTGGGCTGAGTTTTCTACTCCTTCCGAACCTAATGGTGCCACGTGTCGGAAAAATCTTCAAGAATACTAGTTCTCCAACCTTTAATAAAGTCAGAATCAAGTCTTAGTTCCATAATCATAATGTTTAAATTAACTTGAATTTTATAAATTTAATTACCTCAAATTCCAAGGGTCTTCGATGGCTATTTGCCCAATGTCGTTGCCTGTCTTGAGCCACTCGAAGTCTTTCCCTTATTTGTTTTACCTTTTCGGTTGAATCGATCACCATCTCTGGCCCCAGTAAGGCTCTTTCTCCTACATCGTCCCATGATAGCGGGATACGACATCTTCGTCCATACAAAGCTTCAAATGGAGTCATCTCAATACTTGCTTGGTAACTGTTATTATAAGAGAACTCCACAAGATGTAGATAGTCTTCCCACGATCCTCCAAAATCCAGAACACATGTACGGAGCATATCTTCAAGTGTCTGGATTGTACGTTCAGATTGTCCATCAATTTGGGGATGATAAACTGTGCTGAATTTGAGTTGAGTCCCCAAGCTAGCTTGTAAGCTCTTCCAGAAGTGAGAGGTAAATCTTGAATCTCGGTCGAAGACAATACTTACTGGAACTCCATACAATTTAACAATATGTCTGATATATAAATCTGCCAACTTCTCCGTAGGTAGCCCTACTTTGAAGGGTAGAAAATGTGCAGACTTGGTCAGTCTATCCACTATCACCCAAATTGCATCATTTCCACTAGGTGTCCTTGGAAGCCCAAAAACAAAATCCATTGTAATATGTTCCCACTTCCACTCCGGAATGGGTAGTGGTTGAAGCAATCCCCCAGGTCTTTGTCTTTCAGCCTTGACTTGTTGGCACACTAAGCAACGAGATACGAACCTAGCTACTTCTCTTTTCATGCCATGCCACCAAACATGCGTCCTCAGGTCTTTGTATATTTTGTTGGCCCCTGGATATATAAAGTATTGTGATTTGTGTGCCTCTTGCATAATTTCTTCTCTTATATCTCCTTGAGGTACACATAATCTATCTCCATGTCTTAGTGATCCATCTTCATGAATTTTGAATTCCTCCACTAATCCAGCTTGCACTTGACCTCGAATGCTTCGTAGGCCTTCGTCTTGAAACTGAGTCTCCTTAATCTTATCCATTAAGGTAGATTGGATCTTCAAGTTCATCATTTGACCTTCCCTTCCTGGGATAACTACCTCAATACCCAAACTTTCCAAGTCCTCGAGCAAGTGTCAGTCCATCGTCAGGTATATTGCCATAGGATATCTGCTTAGAGCATTAGCTACTACGTTGGCCTTCCCAGGATGATATTGAAGGATGATGTCAAAATCTTTCATTAACTCCAGCCACCTTCTTTGCCTCATATTCAGTTCTTTTTGAGTAAAAATATATTTTAAACTTTTATGATCTGTAAAGATTTCTACCCTTTCGCCATAAAGATAGTGTTTTCATAGCTTAAGAGCAAAAATAACAGCTGCCAATTTTAAGTCATGAGTTGGATAGTTCTTTTCATGAGATCAAAGCTGTCTAGAAGCATATGCTATTACCTTCTTGTTCTGCTCCAAAACACAACCTAGACCTTTTCCAGAAGCATCACTATATATAGCGAATCCTCTGGTTCCAAATGGTAAGGTCAAAATAGGGGCAGTGGTCAGCCTTTTCTTCAATTCTTCAAAAGCATGCTGACATTCATCAGTCCACGTGAACTCTTCATCCTTCCTTGTTAATTTTGTCATGGGTTCAGCAATTCTAGCAAAGTCCTTCACAAACTTTCGATAATAGCCAGCTAGTCCCAGAAAACTTCTAATTTCTGCTACAGAGTCTGGAGTGGGCCATGATTCTACTACTGCTATCTTTTTAGGATCTACTGTTATTCTATCTCCAGTTACAACATGTCCCAAGAATTCTACTTTGTCCAGGAAGAATGCACATTTAGATAATTTTTCTTAAAGTTTTTCCTTCCTTAAAGTCTCTAATGCTAGCCTCAAGTGTTCTTCATGTTCTTCGGGAGTCTTGGAATAGATTAAAATATCATCAATAAAGACCACTACAAATTTGTCTAGATATTGCTGGAAGACTCTGTTCATTAAGTTCATGAATACTGCTGGAGCATTAGTCAACCCGAACGACATCACTAAGAATTCGTAGTGTCCGTTCCGGGTGTTGAAAGTAGTTTTGGGGATGTCTTCCTTCCTCACCATTACTTGATGGTAACCAGACCTCAAGTCAATCTTTGAAAATACCCGAGCTCCACTTAATTGATCAAATAAGTCATCTATCCTTGGTAGGGGATACTTATTCTTGATTGTTAAAGCATTCAAGGCCCTATAATCAATACACATTCGGGATGTTCCATCCTTCTTTGGCACAAATAATACTGGAGCTCCCCAGGGTGAGACACTAGACCTAATGAAGCATTTGTCTTCTAACTCTTTTATCTGCTCATTTAGTTCTATTATCTCTTTCTTGTTGATTCTGTAGGGATTTTGAGATACTGGCGCTGCTCCTGGCACTAAGTCAAGAGAGAATTCAACTTCTCGATCTAGGGGTAATCCTGGGAGATCCTGTCATGACCCGCACCCAGTATAGGGATGCAAGTCGGGAACAACGTCCAGCCTACGCCGCAGCATCGGTGGTAGAACGCTGTCTTGGTCAACTATACTATCTAATTATCTCACTATAAAGCATAAACCTCCAATAATATCTCAACTCCAAGAAGAGAGTAATCAACTTAATTCAACACAATACTCAATTACATTTCTATGGCACGAGAAGATATCACAGAAGTCTAACATAACTAAGCAGTTAAAAATATAACAACAACAAATAGAAATAATATCCAAACACAAATATATGCCGGAAACAAATCCGATACCAAAATGTTAAAGAGAACTAACTATGCTAACTAGTGAATCCGGCTAAATCTCTCAACAGTCACTCCAGAACTAGTGGGTCCAAGTCTGCACCATCAATAGGCTGAGGTCCGTAGTATGTCGGACACCAATCTCCCGGATCCTTTGAAAAATGTTTTTCAGTCAGGAATGGAGCGAAGTACAACCCAATAGCAGTTTCAATTAATTGACAAAAACTATAAAGCAGTAGAATAGAAGATGCTATCTACGATGAGGATATAACTGATAATCAAGAACAATGAGAGAATAGGCAATACTAACAACAGAATATAATCAATGCGTACAAGAATAAAGGAATGAACTATAATGTCAGAATAGAACAAGGTAATCAATGAACTGAATAATGGAATCTACAATAACTATGTGATTTGAGATACTAACTAAATATGTGATCGGCCTGGGAGATTCAATGATTACACTAAGGAGCTAACTCAACCATACGTGAATTGCATGGTTAGTTAGTAGCCAATGATTACACTACTAGCCGATAGTTTCTTGATCACATATTTAATTGGTATTTCCCCCGCCCCGACTGATAGGATGGATCGAATCATGACACGTCACTAGCCAATGTATCCAATGTTTAATCTACAATATTCAATGTTATCCAATACCAACAAGGACAGTATCCGATACCATCTCTATAATTAAGGTAATATTCCATGACTGACGATCCAATAACAATACCAATCCGTGTACCATCGTGTCAAGAATCATAAGTAACATTTCTAAATACTTGAATTATAGTGGTAATCAAATAATATAAACTATCAGAGAATGTACTCGCCTGTGGTCCAGAGCAAATGATAAAAAATGATGTCCGAACTGGTGTCACAGACCTATATATGAAATATTGCATTAATACAAGTTTTTGGGAAGAGAAATAAATTAAACTAGTCAACTTTCTAGGTCATAAAATCATTTCTAAGTCAAAAGTCAAACTAGGTCAACTTTAAGTCAACTATGGTCAAGTATAGTCAAATTATGGTCAACTACCTATTTCTATGTTGCATGAGTCTAACTCAAAGATATTAGGCTCACACACTATGAATCTAGGCCATACAAACTAAATCTTAGGATACTAAGATACCGTATCTCAGGATACGCAAACAAGGGATAAATATAACACATATGTACATATCAAACAATATTATATATATAAAATCCTAATTACAAATGCTAAATGGATACCTTGGTTTCGAACCAACTTGGTATTGCAATACTAAACCTCTATCTTGATATCCAAACCCAATACATTGATTATCCTCCAATACCTTGATACTTACCTTGGCATCTCAAGGTAAATTCAAAACCTTATTTATACTAACTACCCAAAAATAATTATAAACTATTATGTATTTAATATTTATATAATTTTATATACCTTATTTTAGTCACCTTAATACCAACCCATAATTAGTTTACAACTATCATATTACTTATGCCAATACCTACTACTCATACCTTGGTATATCTTGATACTTACCTTGATATCTCAAGGTAATTGCCAAAATCTCATATATATACTAACTATCCATCAATAATTACATATATCAATCCAATATAACTCTAGTATGTACTAATAGAATAATACTAACTACCAACTACACACTAACTATTAATACATATATACGTACATACATACCTACAAATATATAATATATAAAAGATACTCATAACAATTGATAACTAAAATATACTAACTATGTTAATAAATTTATATGCTACAACTAAATATATACATATATAGTATACTATAATACAAATAGCAATTAGGAACATATTTATATACATATTAATTACCATATATATATATATATCTATATATATATTAATATCTAATATATTAAAAACTGTCAAACTGTCGCTAAATACCCTGTCCACTGTCACAGAAAGCTGCTGTGTATATAGATACACTACAGTTTTTGTGACAGTTTCCTGCACTGTCACTAAAAACTGTCGCTGAAGCTTCTGATACTCTGCTGATACACTGTTGTTTCAGCGACAGTTTTCTGCAACTATCGCTGACTGCTGTCGCTGAAAAGCTGCTATTATTTGCATTTGTTGTTGCTGTTGCGACACTTCTGGCTCGCTGTTGTCGCTAAAAATATATATATATATATATATATATATATATATATATACAATATATATATATATATATAAATACATATATATAACCCATCATATATATATATATTTATACAATATATATTTAAATACATATATATAACCCATAATATATATTTATACAATAAACATATAAAACTATATATAACTATACATACACTTATACATAGTAAATTGTATAAAATACCACATAGTAACATACACACACACATATAGTAATATGTATATATAACTATACATATATGTATACATATATATAATCATATAATAATATAAATACATAACAATATATAATATAACTATATATATAACTATATATATAACCACATATAAATATATCTACTATATTATATATACATATGCTACCACTTATAAATATATATCTACATACATATATATATATATATATATATATATAAATAATCATATATAAATAATCTAATTACTTAATTAAACATACACATATATTATATAAAATATATACATATATTTACATCCCTAACATATATTATAACATATATATTAATGCATGTAGAAGAAAGCTACATAATATATATATATTCTATTAATACATATATAATACATAGATCTATGATACAATAAATATTATAATAAATATACATAATACATATATAATATATATAGATACATACACAATTATAATTCAAGAATTAAAGCACAATTAATTAGATCTACACATAAACACATAATAATTGGAGCGTATCACACCGTATCCCACTAGATCTAGGATACGCATGCGACACGAGTCCACCACACATCCAATTTCACCCCGAAGGACACAAACAAATTACATATAATATTTATAAACAAAACAAAGTGTCAAATATAGATCTATGTGTCCGTGTCAAAATACGACATGTACAAAGTCCCGTGTCGGAGGAAAAACCCCCAAAATAACACGTATCACCAAATTGTTGGGATACGACCTACATGTACCCAATTATGGATACGACACTAGCCCCAAACACATAAATATATGCCAAATTGATCTATAGGATCAATTGACACACACAACAAAAGTCATTTTCGGAATTTCCCCAAAATTGATACAAAAAGCACCATAACTTTCTCCATAGGTCTCCTATTAACACAAAACCAAATCCTATGGGTAGTACATACATATGGGTTGATTATTCATGATTAAATCTCAGATTTAGAAACTATTTTAAGGGAAAAAACTAAATTATACCTATTGGGAGATGGATTCTCAATGAAACCTCCAAAATTGGTAAAATTGGCCTCCAACTTGTAGATCCTTGCTACTCTTTATAGATTCTTGCTTCCTCCTTCTAGATCCTTGCTCTTCTAGTCTCTAATGGTGATTTGGAAAGTAATTGGGTGGAAATTTGGTAGGGATTTGATAAATTTTGGTTGAGGGAAATTCTAGATCTAGATTTGGAATAAAAAATAAAGAGAGAGAAAGTTTTCATCCCCTTTATATAGGCCTCACTTGCCCCCTCCCTCAAGCTACTATGTAAAGTCTAAAATACCCCTTAGGGCCTCTCATGAAGAAATTAATTGAGGAGGGAAGCTTCTAGTCTAATGGTTTAATTAATTTAATCATCCTCCTAATTAATGGGCTTTCTAGTTGGGCTCAATTCTAACAATTAAAATATGTTGGCCCATGAGTCTAAACTAAACTAGTTAGGTCCACTAACATAAGTCCAAAAAATAAATCTATCATGCTAATAATAAATAAATAGTACAATAAATAAATATTTAATATGCACAATATTCAATTAATCATAAAATGACCAAAATACCTTTTTCTAGAAAATACGGTAGTGACAAGTCTATCCCCCTTAAAATAATTTTGTCCTCGAAATTTAAGGGTGATCGTACTCCTTCTAGGTCAAACCCCCAGCAATCATAGTCTAATAAGATCTTATCTCACTAAGAACAGTCATATGCAAAGAATAACATGCATGGTCATGGTCTCCACCTGTCTTATTAATGTTGTCTCTGTCAGGGTATTCTATAGCTACACTAACTATATAACACAAGCATCCAAAAGGTACTAAAGAATCAATCAATCAAAATAGATGAAAGGAACAGAAAGAAAGAATAGACTCTCTAACCCATCACCTGTAGTATTGGTCTCCTCGACCGTCATCGCAAATGCTCCGCCCTGCCGAGGTAGCTCCCTCTGCGGGTGATGATCAATCTGTGGTGCTACAGGTGGCCTAACTCCACCTCTCTGGCCTCGATCTACATCCTGGCCTGGACGTTGAAGTGTCCAGAGACAATCCTTTACCATATGCTCCGTTGATCCACAATGTAAGCATGCTCCAAGTCTCTTCCGACACATCTTCAAAGTGTGCCCAGTCTTCTTGCAATAGGTGCATTGAGGAGCTTGTTGCACATGTCTCTGAGGCTGCTGTGGTATCTGTTGTACTAGAGCTTATTCTGGAGCAACAATAGGTTCTGGCATCTGATATTGTTGCTGATAGGCTCCAAATTGTATTGTAAACTGCTGTTGCTGGAATCGCGGCCTCTTTGTCGGTCCCGCACTACTACTGTCACCCCCAAACATATCACGGTCCCTCTTCGGCTTCAAGTTTCACTCCCGCTCGACCTTGCGTGCCTCCGAAAGTATCTCAGAATACGTCTCGTAGAAAGACGGAAAGAGAATCTTGACTTCCCAATTCAGACCCTCGCGGAAACAGATAGCCCGAACTTCTGGCTCTCTCACCAAGTACTCCGCAAATCGGATCAGCCTCCTGAACTCTGCGGCATACTCCTCTACGGACATGCTTCCTTGTGTAAGGCTCTCAAATTGCCTTCCTGTCCGTCCGAGCAAAGAACTTCTTCTTAAAGAGATCCTTGAATATCTCCCAAGACTGCCCGTATCAGTAAGAATTGTCTCATTCCTGAACCAAATGCGGGCAACGTCGAACAGTTGAAGTCCTACCGCCTCAACCTTCAGATCCTCCGCAAGACGGGACACCTTCATGAGTCGCTCGATATCATCAAGCCAATCGTCAGCATAGACTATACCTTCTGTACCCTTAAAAACTCGAGGCTCAAGCTTCTTAAAATTTTGAATGTTGCCTGGCTTGATCTGAGTATCCTGTGGCTGTGGAGGAGTCTCTCCCTGAACTGCTGCTATAGCTACCTGATGGGCATTTTCCATACTCTGCCGCATCATATCTGACTGCCTGTGCTGGGCTTCTATCTGTGCCCTCTGTAATTCCATCATCTCTCTAAATAGTGCAACCATCGGCACGGTATCTCCTGAAAATGGAGGTGGTGGAAGTCCCTCCGAAGCAACTGGAGTAGTCCTCGAAACAGGTGGAGGAGAACCCCCGAAGGCAGTCGAGACTCCTACATGAACTAATGTCGTAGGAGGTACAAATCCTACTGCCTGAGTGGAAGATTGAGAGGTGACAGACCTCGCAGAAACTGCTCCCGATCGATGGGATCTAGTCTTCGGCGGTATCCTGAAGACAGATCGAAACAAAGAAGATTAATTCGACACAAGATAAGATATCATCAAGGAAGGACAAAAGTATTCAGAAGAAATCAAAATTAGCGATTCAATGTAGATTGGAATTCCTAGTTGTGATTGAGTATCCCTCTCTCTTCCTAGTATCCTATGTCCTATATCTGTCACGATCCGCACCCGGAAATTCGGGCACGAGTACGTGGGTACGTCCAGCCTACGCCGCAGAGTCGGCGGTAGTATGCTGTCTAGGTCATATCCACAGTTAAATAACATCTAGCTCATTCACAAAATTATAAGTAGGCAAGGATGATAACAGGAAAAGAATACTGAGATTTCGAATGAAATAAATGTGACAACAGATCAAATGTTTAATACAGAATCCAGAATAAAATCGGGGACAAACCCGATTACTAAGATAAAGAGCATAAATAAAATACCTACTACTAACTACTCTGCAGAAGTAGTCTCCTGTGTAGGAACTGACTCCTCATATGTGTCATCTGTTCCCTCATAGGGGCCATAATAGGTAGGGGCAAGGTCCTCATCATCGCCTAAATCAACGGATCCAGTCAAGAAAGGAGCAAAGTACACAATGCACAACAAGATTAAACTAAATATTTATGACAATTAGAAAAGAAACTGACTGAGTATCATATTAAGAATATGCATACAAGAAACAACAATACTAAGAGTTAATGCTATAAACAGGAATATGAGAAAGCAGGACTAATATGAGACAGGAAATGAAACTACAACAGCCAACAAGAACTATAACAAGACAAGAAGCTATGTGTGTGAACTTGTGTTTATTTTAGAATACATAGTTGGCATGTAGGGGTTTATAAGGCTAATCCGGCCGTCATAGACGGCTATTAAACAATATAATCGAGATCCGGCTGATGGACAGTCTTGTACCAACAGCTATTAAACAATAGGGGGAAGGGTAAACTACATGCCTCCTAGTATTCTCCCACCCGACACGAAAAGCAAGACATGAATTCCAATATTCAAGACATGAAATCCAGATTCTAACACTACGTGAAAATATCCAATGGTACCAGTAAAGCAAGGAACTAATTATCACAATATGAAGATCAAACTTGAAGTGCAGGTACTTGCCTGTTGTTTGGATCCAATTACAGTTATGTCTCGGGGAAATTTCCAGAGATGAGTCCAGATGCTAAAATAAACATTACCATCATGCTCAGAAGATATCAAATAGCTAGAAACGCCTGTCCTTGGGTCCAATTTGGAGACAAGGGCAAAAACGACAATTTCGGGTCAAAACGGGGTCCACAGGTGGGCCCGCTTTGCACCGAAAAACGTGTCAGGGTCAAAGGTCTCTAAATTCACCAAACTTAGTGTCAACGGGCCAGGAACGCTGATACGAACCCAACGGAACTTCCAGAATTGGATTCCGATGAGCCGATCACAAAATCGTCCGTCGAACGGGACCTGTGGGGCCCACGACATGCGATTTTGTCAACGTTCTCAGAATCGAACCAAACTTGACCCACAGGACCAGCGTATCGCTATGAGTCCGATGGCGCAAGTTTTGTCTCGATCCGACGTGTGTACACAAAGTTAGGGTAAATTATAGAAAAGTCGGATACGGGGCGATGTCCGCGGATACGCGTTGATCCCGGTGTGCACGCACACCCGAATCAGCTTCCGCGAAATCTCACACGTCCGTATCGACGGCGCGCACGTATCTGTGAAGACCGCACGCGACCAAGTCGTCCCGTTTGGCAGGGCGTACTCAGTTCTGGGGTGAAACAGGGTCTGGTTTTTTTTTTTTTGGATCGCGGTATGTGTCACGACCCGCACCCCGAATTTAGGCATGAGTCGTGGGTACGTCCAGCCTACGCCGCAGCATCGGCGGTAGAACGCTGTCTAGGTCACAAACATAGTATATCCTGTCAATAGTCTCAACTCCGTACGGAGGACAATGATAAAATAAACCACAGTTCTATAATATACTCAATCACAACTATAAACATAATGGCACGATGAGAATTGAAAAGAGTTCTATTTAAACCAACCACAATAAGTCCATCTCAAAACCTGGGTCTAAATGACCTCACAAAGTCACAAATAAAAATAAATACATCTCAGTCTCAGTCTCAGTCTAAAACAATAAATGCAGAAAAATAATCTAAGCATGGGCAGGCAAGTTCTCCTCTAGGATAGGCACCTCCTCTGGGATTTCTGGAGTGAAATCTCCCTCTATTCCTGGGCCGTAATGAGTAGGGCAAAAGTCCTCCAGGTCCTCTGAAAATGTTGTTATCCAGTCAGGATTGGAGCGAAGCACAAGCACTAACAGCAGTTCCATTAAATTGACAAAATCTATAAACAGTGTAAAAGATACAAGATGGAAATAAAAGCTGAACATGTGAAGTACTGGAGAAAATGAAATAGACAAAAGAGCATCTAGCAATGAGCAATAAATAGTGACTGCTAGAACAAATAAATCTGAATAAAGATAAAATATCTAGCTAAGTGTTTGAAATATTAGTTTATTATGTGATCGGCTTGGGACTGGATCAGGCTGGTTATATATGATTAGCTATGATTCTTGAAGGTCAGGCTAACCATATGGTTAGCTATGATGCATGATAATGGTCAGGCTAATCATATATAACAGCTATGAGGCATGATGATGGTCAGGCCGCACCCGACGTGAGAAGTGGGGTGAGCTATGATGCATGATAAGTTTGGATATGATCACATAATCTACTAATAGTTCTCCATCCCCCAGCTAGCACGATGGATTCCAATCACGACTCCTCATGATGGGGATCTAGGGTGCTAACCCGTGTATCCATAGTGTCGGAATCAAGTATGTAATACACTACAATTTATAGAAGTAATCAACCATGAAAACTGTCAGAGAATGTACTCGCCTGTGGTCCTGAGCAAAATGTGAGGATCGAGGTCCAAATTGGAATCACAATGACCTATTTATGGAAATTCAATGTTAATTAATGAATTAAAAGAATAACATGCTTAACAATTTAAAAACGAGGTTTCTAGGTCATGTCTAAGGTTTACTGGTCAATACTAGGTCCAACTAAGTCAATTGGTCTAAATTGCCACTTACTAGCTATTCTAGGTATTTACCTAAGTTTCTAAGTGATACTAGCTATTATATAACTAACATTCCCTATTAACTACTAATACTAACTGACATTCTAATTATCTACTTATATATACATTTATACCAATACCTTGGTAGCACCCACCAGCTTACCCACACTAGGCATCTTGATACACCATATGCACTTTTATAACACTAGTATATAAATACCATAACTATATTACCTATAAAAATTTACTGACTCTAATCAATTATACCTTAACCTATCTTATCTCTTAACATTTACCCATATTCATTCACTCTTGAATATCACTCAACCACACACAGTATTCTGTTGATCCTGGGACAACTCTACACACTGGCTACACAGGTATTTTGCTCCCACATACACATTGCACACAGCACAGTCACCAACTCAATGTATCATCTATCCACACACTGATTTTCTGAGATACTACACAGGTACTCACTGCACATGTATTTGATACACTCACACACTGAATTAATTCCCATAGACACAACCCCCAACTGCTGATACACTACTAAGTCCTTACACATTTGCTTCAATGATGCAATGCCTAGCACAGTATACTGACACCAGATTACCTATGCACACAGACACTTTCAGTCTGCACACACAGAAATCTAATTCATAGCCACACTCACTGACATCTAACACCATACATACTGTTTCACATTGACACATAGGATTTGAATACACTAAACACAAACTGAAACACACAGGTTATATTGAGATTGAAATAACCTGGGCACTGTCACTAGTATACACCCACACACAGTTAACTACACCTCAAGTTATCACCTACACACAGGTATTATGATACTAAATTATACATAGTTACATTTACAAACAGGAGAACTGACACAAGCACTCTCACAGTTTAAAATGTTCAACTTACACAGGCAGGGCTTAAACTAGCTACTGATACCCACACACACACAAGAACTGGATACACACAACACCTACACTACCACACATATAGCTTGCACTGACACAGGGACACCTAGGTATCTAACTAATACACCTAGGTTCTAATACACATATACACAGGCACTTCACCAAAACACAACCTACACATAAACACACACTGACATAGTTCAATATTGAACACCTCATAGTGAACACAGCACAGCCATAACCCTATGCACAGAAAATTAACTCATTGAACACCCTACTGAAATACACATCACCCAAAACTCACAGCACACACACACATGTACTGCTGATACATTATCTCTCAGGTACACAATTTTTGCACAGACCTGGCTGAACACAGAATACACAGTAATCAATTTGAACAATTCACTCTACACGAGCCCTAACACCCCTAATGTCTGATACACAGAGAAAAAATTTAAACACACAGGTTCTACCTCCTCTAACTCACCCCAATACCCGACCACACACAGTACAGTTAATCAAACAACAGCACATCTACTCATATGCATATATCTTACATCAACATAGAAAAATTCGAATAGATCTAAAAGCTAAACACCCTACTAAACATATCATCAAGCACAAGGAGTGCAGAAAGATGAATCTACATAAGAACACATGAAAAACCCAAACAAAACCCTAAATCAATATCTAACCTATACGTAGGAGGGTGAAATCAGTCTCCCTACAAATCCTAGGGTTAGGGTTCCTGAAAAATTGGGGAAAACCCCATGCGGGTCACCAAACCTAATCCAAAACCCTAAATTCGAATTACACAGTATAGGGGTGGGTTCCTAATAACCATTAACATCTGAAAACAGGAATTTAATGAAGAAAATTAGGGTTTTCACCTGCAGAGATGGTTTCTTCAACGAGGTTCTACTTCTCCAAGGCTTCCTGACCCACGTTCCTTGCTTCTCTTTGCTTTGGAGGAGGAGAAAATGGAACCTAGGGTTTGATCTCGAAAATTGGGGTGGGGAATTGGTTTCTCTTGTGGAGGCTAGGGTTTCCTTTCTCTCTACGTGAAGAATAGCCTAGAAAGAGGCTTCCTTTTATATTAAACCTAGTTTTAGGGTTTCCATGCACAGCTTTAGGTTAAACCCTCCTGGCCCTCTCATGTAGAACCTAATAGACTCAGGTTCAGGCCTGCTAGATTTTGAGGGTTCCATCCTAAATTTAAAATTCTAGGGTTTTGCTAGAATAGGGTTTACAAATTAGGGTTGACTCACTAGGGCCTGTCCTAATGAGTTTTAGGGTTTGACCTAAACTAAACATTACTAATTATAATATAATTAGTTTAAAAAACTCAGCAATTAATTAAATTCATAATTATTTAAAATAGTTAAATTACAGAAATGCCCTTATATGGAAAAGTGGTAGTGACAAGTCTACCCTCCTAAAAGAAATTTCGTCCTCGAAATTGGACTGAACTACAACAAGAATGAAATCAGAAAAGGAATATACCTCAAGTCTGGAAGAGATAAGGGTATTGCTCGCGCATTTCGTCTTCTCTCTCCCAGGTCGACTCCCCTGGAGAGTGATGTCTCCATGCTACGCGAACCAAGGGAATAGTTTGGTTCCGCAACACCTTCTCTCTGCGGTCCAAGATCTCTACGGGCTGCTCAGGGTAGCTGAGCGTCGGACCAACCTCAATCTCCGAGTGATCAAGTATGTGACTAGGGTCGGCCACGTACCGTCTCAGCTGCGACACGTGAAACACATTATGCACTCCCTCCAATGCAGGCGGCAAGTCTAGTCTATACGCCACTGCACCTACCCTCGCGAGAATACCGAAGGGTCCGATGTAGCATGGGCTAAGCTTTCCACCTCTGCCAAAACGAATCATTCCACGCATCGGAGAAATCCGTAGGAACACTAGATCGCCAACCTAACACAAAAACAGTCTCAACATGCAGTCTAAACAAACAAACAAACACAACCAGAAAACAACAATCTATACCTGAAACTCAAAGGGTTTACGGTGGCTGTCGGCCCAATGACGCTGTCTGTCCTGTGCCACTCGCAGTCTGTCTCTGATGAGTTTCACCTTTTCTGCTGCATCCACGACCATTTCTGGTCCTAGCAAGGCTCTCTCTCCAACGTCGTCCCACGATAGCGGTGTACGACACCTCCGTCCATAAAGAGCCTCAAACGGTGACATCTCGATGCTGGCCTGGTAGCTGTTGTTGTAAGCGAACTCTACCAGGTGCAGATGATCCTCCCAAGAACCTTCGAGATCTAGAATGCAAGTGCGTAGCATATCCTCGAGAGTCTGAATAGTCCTTTCAGACTGCCCGTCTGTCTGGGGGTGATATGCGGTACTGAACTTGAGCTGAGTGCCCAAGCTAGCTTGTAGACTCCTCCAGAAGTGGGAAGTGAAACGACTATCCCGATCTGAGACGATGCTCACAGGAACTCCATGAAGCCTAACAATCTGTCGCACGTACATCTCTGCGAGCCTCTCTGTCGACGTGCCCACCTTGAAAGGTAAGAAATGGGCTGATTTGGTCAACCTGTCCACGATGACCCAAATCGCGTCTTTTCCTCCTGGAGAACGTGGAAGCCCTGAAATGAAATCCATGGTCACGTGCTCCCATTTCCATTCTGGAATTGGTAAAGGTTGAAGCAAACCACCTGGCCTCTGCCGGTCTGCCTTTACCTGCTGGCACACTAGACACCGGGATACGAAGCGTGCCACCTCGCGCTTCATTCCATACCACCATACGTGCTCCCTCAAGTCTCGATACATCTTGTTGGCACCGGGATGCATCGAGTACTGAGAGCGGTGTGCCTCCTGCAAAACCTCCTCTCGCAGCTCCCCGCTGGGCACACATATCCTTGTGCCGTGCCGTAGAGAACCATCATCTGTGATAGTGAAGCCGTCTGACAATCCCATCTGAACTTGTGCCCTGATACTCCTCAGAGCCTCATCATCGTACTGCGCAGCTCTGATCCTGTCCATCAGTTCGGACTATATCTGCAATCCCCACATCTGAATCTTAGTACCGGGAACTAACACCTCAATCTCCAAGCTCTCCAAATCCGCCAACAAATGTCTATCAGTCGTCAAGTACATAGCCATCGGATACCTGCTCAAGGCATCGGCGACTACGTTAGCCTTCCCTGGATGGTACTGCAATGAGATATCGAAGTCCTTCATCAACTCCAACCACCTCCTCTGCCTCATGTTCAGCTCCTTCTGTGTGAACACGTACTTCAAGCTCTTATGGTCTGTGAAGATCTCCACACGCTCTCCGTACAGGTAATGTTTCTACAGCTTTAGAGCGAAGATAACTGCTGCCAACTCTAAGTCGTGGGTAGGGTAGTTCTTTTCATGAGGGCGTAACTGCCTGGAAGCATAGGCAATTACCTTCCCGTGCTGTTGAAGAACACATCCCAGACCCTTCCCTGAAGCATCACTGTAAATGGTAAAACCACCTGTCCCTGATGGCAATGTCAAAATTGGAGCTGTCGTCAACCTCTTCTTCAGCTCATCAAATGCAGCCTGGCACTCCTCTGTCCACACAAAATCCACGTCCTTCCTAGTCAGTCTGGTCATCGGCGCTGCAATCTTGGAGAAGTCTTGTACAAACCTCCTGTAGTATCCTGCTAGCCCGAGAAAACTCCTGATCTCAGCTACTGAACTGGGGGTAGCCCACGACTCTACGGCCTCGATCTTCTGTGGGTTAACCGAGATTTCGTCACCCGATACCACATGCCCAAGAAATTCAACCTTGTCAAGGAAGAATTCACACTTAGAGAGTTTCCCGTACAGCTTCTCCCTCCTGAGAGTCTCTAAGACCAATCTCAGGTGCTCTTCGTGCTCTTCCGGTGTCTTGGAATACACAAGAATATCATCGATGAACACCACCACGAACTTGTCAAGGTACTGGTGGAACACCTTGTTCATCAGGTTCATGAATACTGCCGGTGCATTGGTTAAACCAAATGGCATCACCATGAACTCAAACTGGCCGTATCTGGTCCGAAAAGCTGTCTTTGGCGTGTCTTCTTTCTTCACCTTCACCTGGTGATAGCCGGATCTCAGATCTATCTTCGAAAACACCCTCGCCCCGCTCAACTGGTCAAAAAGATCATCTATCCTCGGCAGCGGGTACTTGTTCTTGATAGTGATATTGTTCAAAGCTCTATAATCAATGCACATGCGCACCGTGCCGTCCTTCTTCGGTACGAACAACACCGGAGCTCCCCATGGTGATGAACTGGATTTGATGAAACCTTTGTCCTGCAGCTCCTCGACTTGCTTCTTCAGTTCTGCCAGCTCGCTGTTGTTGACTCTATAGACATGTTGTGAAATAGGCTCCGCTCCTGGAACCAGGTCTATAGAGAACTCAACGTCTCTGTCTGGCGGCAAGCCTGGCAACTCTTCTAGAAATACATCCAGGAACTCCGCTATCAGAGGATGTGGCAACTCCTCTTCTTCCGTCCTGGCTCCGCAAAATGTGCTCCCTCTCTGTTCCGCTGTTCCTCTGATGACCTCGAACTCCGGCTCTCCTGGTGGTCTAAACAATACTCTGCCTCTATAACAATCTATAGTAGCATGATGCCTACTCAACCAGTCCATTCCGAGTACAATATCGTACCCCGGAAGTGGCATGACAAGTAAGCTCACGCTCAAGTCTCGGCCTCCTACTGACACTCTCCGGTCCTTGCAGTGATCACGGACTAGGATAATACCTCCTCCAGTCATGATCTTGCAAGTCTTAGCTAATGGTTCTGTGTCTAAATGATGTCGAAGTGCATATGATACAGACACAAAACTATGGGAAGCGCCAGAATCGAATAAGGTAAATGCGGGAATACAATCGAGAAGAACCGAACCTGTGATCAAGTCTCCTGCTGGCTCGATCTCCTCGACTGCCATGGCGTACGCTCGCCCCTGGGGTGCACCTCCCTGCTGCTGATGTTGGGCAAACCTCTGATTTTGCGGTGGAAGTGGTCCCCTCTGTTGTTGGCCTCCTGGTACGGTAGGTACCCTGCCTGGTCCCCTCTGGGCGGCTGCTCCACCCTGACCTGGACGAATGGTAGGGCAATCCTTCAGCTGGTGTGTCGTCGATCCGCAGTACAAACATGAGCCTAACCTCTTCCTGCAGTTCTCTCTGGTATGTCCTGTCTTCCCGCAGTACGCACACTGGATGGCGGGATGAGTCTGCCTCTGCTGCTGTTGCTGGACCTGCCCTCGGGCTGGTGCCTGGTGCTGCTGGTGCTGTTGCTGAAAGGGCCTCTGCTGCTGGTGCTGAAAGTGTGAACGCTTGCCTGGTCCCGCACTACTGTTTGCTCCTCCGAAAATATCGCGTCCCCTCTTGGGCCTGAGGTCTAAGTCGTCCTCGGCTATCTGGGCATCCATCAATATGCCCTCAAAGGTGGCGGTGCGACGTCCCGACGTGCGAGACTTGATCTCCCTTGACAGTCCCTTCCTGAACTTCCGGGCCCTGTCCCCCGGATCTCTAATCATTGACGGCGCGAAGCGGCTCAGACGGCTAAACTCTGCGGCATACTCATCGACGGACGAGCTCCCCTGGACTAAGTCATGGAACTGACTTTCCAAGGCTCCTAGGGCAACGTCAGGAAAGAATTTCTCCTTGAAGAGCTCCCTGAAATCTTCCCAAGTCAGTCCCCTACGCATGAGTCTCGGCTCCGTGCGAAACCACATCAGGGCAATGTCAAACATCTGGCTGCCAGCTGCCTCGATCTTGAGCGCCTCTGGAAGCTGCGCCAAACGCAAGTTCCTCTCGATGTCCTCTAGCCAATCATCGGCGTAGAGTATCCCTTCTGTCCCCTTGAACTCCCGAGGCATCATCCTCTTGAAGTCCACAATGGTGCCCGGCCTCTGTTGTTGCTGACCAGGTTGTTGCTGCTGCTGAGCGACTCTCTCCACAGCCTGGAGAGCCACTTGGTGAGCATTCTCCATGTTCACCCTCATCATCTCTGTCTGGGCCTGATGTGCCTCAGCCTGTACTCTCTGGGCCTCTGCCGACGTCCTCTAGGCATCGACCATGCCCTGTATCAAAGCGAACATCTGTGCTCCATCGACGGGCACACCTCCTGGATACTGAGCTGGTGGTGGTGGTAGCTCCGTCGTAGCTGCGGGGACCCTCTGAACAGGTGGTGGAGGACCCCCGACTGCTGCAGCCACTCCCACTTGTCCTGGAGATGTAGGAGGTGCTGCGGATGTCTGTCCGGCAGCGCGAGAGGTGGCAGACCTCTCCGTATCTGCTGCTCCTAGTCTCTGGGACCTTCTTGGCGGCATCCTGAAGACAGATCGAAAGATTCAATTAAGGCAATAGATATGATATCAAGGAAGGACAAAAAAATTTCTAAAGGAATAAATCATTAAGAATAGTATCATAAGAATCAGAATTCCCTAATTGTGATTGAGCATATCCTTGGCCTAATTCCTATTACTACAATATCGCTCTAATGTGAATCTAAGACTACTGACTACAGACTAGACCTGCATGGGCCACCACTAAAAACGTGTCACGACCTGCACCCGGAATTTGGGCATGAGTCGTGGGTACGTCCAGCCTACGCCGCAGCATCGGCGGTAGAACGCTGTCTAGGTCATAAACATAGTATATCCTGTCAATAGTCTCAACTCCGTACGGAGGACAATGATAAAATAAACCACAGTTCTATAATATACTCAATCACAACTATAAACATAATGGCACGATGAGAATTGAAAAGAGTTCTATTTAAACCAACCACAATAAGTCCATCTCAAAACTTGGGTCTAAATGACCTCACAAAGTCACAAATAAAAATAAATACATCTCAGTCTCAGTCTCAGTCTAAAACAATAAATGCAGAAAAATAATCTAAGCATGGGCAGGCAAGTTCTCCTCTAGGATAGGCACCTCCTCTGGGATTTCTGGAGTGAAATCTCCCTCTATTCCTGGGCCGTAATGAGTAGGGCAAAAGTCCTCCAGGTCCTCTGAAAATGTTGTTATCCAGTCAGGATTGGAGCGAAGCACAAGCACTAACAGCAGTTCCATTAAATTGACAAAATCTATAAACAGTGTAAAAGATACAAGATGGAAATAAAAGCTGAACATGTGAAGTACTGGAGAAAATGAAATAGACAAAAGAGCATCTAGCAATGAGCAATAAATAGTGACTGCTAGAACAAGTAAATCTGAATAAAGGTAAAACATCTAGCTAAGTGTTTGAAATATTAGTTTATTATGTGATCGGCTTGGGACTGGATCAGGCTGGTTATATATGATTAGCTATGATTCTTGAAGGTCAGGCTAACCATATGGTTAGCTATGATGCATGATAATGGTCAGGCTAATCATATATAACAGCTATGAGGCATGATGATGGTCAGGCCGCACCCGACGTGAGAAGTGGGGTGAGCTATGATGCATGATAAGTTTGGATATGATCACATAATCTACTAATAGTTCCCCATCCCCCAGCTAGCACGATGGATTCCAATCACGACTCCTCATGATGGGGATCTAGGGTGCTAACCCGTGTATCCATAGTGTCAGAATCAAGTATGTAATACACTACAATTTATAGAAGTAATCAACCATGAAAACTGTCAGAGAATGTACTCGCCTGTGGTCCTGAGCAAAATGTGAGGATCGAGGTCCAAATTGGAATCACAATGACCTATTTATGGAAATTCAATGTTAATTAATGAATTAAAAGAATAACATGCTTAACAATTTAAAAACGAGGTTTCTAGGTCATGTCTAAGGTTTACTGGTCAATACTAGGTCCAACTAAGTCAATTGGTCTAAATTGCCACTTACTAGCTATTCTAGGTATTTACCTAAGTTTCTAAGTGATACTAGCTATTATATAACTAACATTCCCTATTAACTACTAATACTAACTGACATTCTAATTATCTACTTATATATACATTTATACCAATACCTTGGTAGCACCCACCAGCTTACCCACACTAGGCATCTTGATACACCATATGCACTTTTATAACACTAGTATATAAATACCATAACTATATTACCTATAAAAATTTACTGACTCTAATCAATTATACCTTAACCTATCTTATCTCTTAACATTTACCCATATTCATTCACTCTTGAATATCACTCAACCACACACAGTATTCTGTTGATCCTGGGACAACTCTACACACTGGCTACACAGGTATTTTGCTCCCACATACACATTGCACACAGCACAGTCACCAACTCAATGTATCATCTATCCACACACTGATTTTCTGAGATACTACACAGGTACTCACTGCACATGTATTTGATACACTCACACACTGAATTAATTCCCATAGACACAACCCCCAACTGCTGATACACTACTAAGTCCTTGCACATTTGCTTCAATGATGCAATGCCTAGCACAGTATACTGACACCAGATTACCTATGCACACAGACACTTTCAGTCTGCACACACAGAAATCTAATTCATAGCCACACTCACTGACATCTAACACCATACATACTGTTTCACATTGACACATAGGATTTGAATACACTAAACACAAACTGAAACACACAGGTTATATTGAGATTGAAATAACCTGGGCACTGTCACTAGTATACACCCACACACAGTTAACTACACCTCAAGTTATCACCTACACACAGGTATTATGATACTAAATTATACATAGTTATATTTACAAACAGGAGAACTGACACAAGCACTCTCACAGTTTAAAATGTTCAACTTACACAGGCAGGGCTTAAACTAGCTACTGATACCCACACACACACAAGAACTGGATACACACAACACCTACACTACCACACATATAGCTTGCACTGACACAGGGACACCTAGGTATCTAACTAATACACCTAGGTTCTAATACACATATACACAGGCACTTCACCAAAACACAACCTACACATAAACACACACTGACACAGTTCAATATTGAACACCTCATAGTGAACACAGCACAGCCATAACCCTATGCACAGAAAATTAACTCATTGAACACCCTACTGAAATACACATTACCCAAAACTCACAGCACACACACACATGTACTGCTGATACATTATCTCTCAGGTACACAATTTCTGCACAGACCTGGCTGAACACAGAATACACAGTAATCAATTTGAACAATTCACTCTACACGAGCCCTAACACCCCTAATGTCTGATACACAGAGAAAAAATTTAAACACACAGGTTCTACCTCCTCTAACTCACCCCAATACCCGACCACACACAGTACAGTTAATCAAACAACAGCACATCTACTCATATGCATATATCTTACATCAACATAGAAAAATTCGAATAGATCTAAAAGCTAAACACCCTACTAAACATATCATCAAGCACAAGGAGTGCAGAAAGATGAATCTACATAAGAACACATGAAAAACCCAAACAAAACCCTAAATCAATATCTAACCTATACGTAGGAGGGTGAAATCAGTCTCCCTACAAATCCTAGGGTTAGGGTTCCTGAAAAATTGGGGAAAACCCCATGCGGGTCACCAAACCTAATCCAAAACCCTAAATTCGAATTACACAGTATAGGGGTGGGTTCCTAATAACCATTAACATCTGAAAACAGGAATTTAATGAAGAAAATTAGGGTTTTTACCTGCAGAGATAGTTTCTTCAACGAGGTTCTACTTCTCCAAGGCTTCCTGACCCACGTTCCTTGCTTCTCTTTGCTTTGGAGGAGGAGAAAATGGAACCTAGGGTTTGATCTCGAAAATTGGGGTGGGGAATTGGTTTCTCTTGTGGAGGCTAGGGTTTCCTTTCTCTCTACGTGAAGAATAGCCTAGAAAGAGGCTTCCTTTTATATTAAACCTAGTTTTAGGGTTTCCATGCACAGCTTTAGGTTAAACCCTCCTGGCCCTCTCATGTAGAACCTAATAGACTCAGGTTCAGGCCTGCTAGAGTTTGAGGGTTCCATCCTAAATTTAAAATTCTAGGGTTTTGCTAGAATAGGGTTTACAAATTAGGGTTGACTCACTAGGGCCTGTCCTAATGAGTTCTAGGGTTTGACCTAAACTAAACATTACTAATTATAATATAATTAGTTTAAAAAACTCAGCAATTAATTAAATTCATAATTATTTAAAATAGTTAAATTACAAAAATGCCCTTATATGGAAAAGTGGTAGTGACAGTATGCGATCACCACAGGACGCGATGCCCTGATCGGTTTGTCCGGGCACCGAGAGGGTCATACAGGCTTCACAACACAATTTACGGAATTGAAAACGGGGCAACGAGAAGAAAGTTACACGTACCTGAACCGGGCTCGAGAAATTGGGATTTCTCGTGTCCGTGTCGTGTCCGACACGTGTCGACACGATTTGGGAATTAGGGTTAGGGTTTCTGGACTTCAGGCGGAGGGCCGGCCGGAGGAGGGCTGAGACGGGGCGGTGCTGGCCGGAGGCGGCCGGGGAAGCCGAGGCGAGATCGGCGGAGGCACGGCGGAGGCACGGCGGCCGGCTCGGGGCGGCTGGGAGAGCTGCGGAGCTGGATCGGCCGCTGGGGGAGAGAGGAAGGAGGAGGAGAGGGCCGGGGCAGCACTGCGAGGCGAGGCGGTGGACGGGTGGCGCTGGCAGCGGTTGGGGAAGGCGGTGGCGGGAAGTCCGGTGACGGGAAGTCCGGTGGCCGGGGGGTTTCGGTGGGGGAGATCTATAGGCGGAGAGGGCGTGGGGTCGGCCGGGAAGGGCGGAGGGAGAGGGGGACGTGGCCGCGGAGGGCGGGGCGAGCCGGGTGGAGCGGCGGGCGGCGCGGCCGGCGGGAGCGGAGCGGGGAGCGGGTCAGGCGGGGTCGTGGGGGTGCTGGGGGAGAACGGGTCGGCGGGTGCGGGCGGCTAGCGGGTCGGATTGTCTGACCCGACCCGACCCGGTAATGGTTATGGCTGGGCCGGCTGGGCTGTTGGGCCGGTCCATAGGGCCGGGCCGGCCCTCAAACAGAAAAAATAAAAATAATAAAAATAATAATAATAAATAATACTTAATTAATTAATTAATAATAAATAATTAATTAATTAATAATAAATAACTAAATAATAGTTTTTAGGTGATTAAAAATAGGTCCGGGGTCCAATAAATTCCAGAAAAATTGTCATAAGTCCAGTTTTTCATTTTACACCCAAAAAATATTATTTTCATAATATTTTAATATCATTTATTATCTATTAAAAATTATTTAATATTTAAAAATCCTGATTTTAATTACAGAAAATTCCCAGAAAATTCCCAGAAAATTCTAGAAAATTACGGAAAATCCAATTTTAATATTTTTGAAAAAATCAGGGGCTTACAATCTACCCAACTTATAAGAATTTCGTCCTCAAAATTTAAAATATGGCAGGGTTCTCTCTGTCCAATCTCACTTGATTACAGTCTAACGGGTTCCTCTCAGGTGAACATTGCGGACGCTACCCAACTTAGAATTTACCCATCTATCCTCTAAGGCTAAACAACTAGTAAAGCTATGTCCCAACTTATTTAATCATGGTATTGAATTCTTAAGTCTTTAACACCAAACACATCACCTATGGTATTCCCTTAATCATGTATAAAATGATCATCATCACTGCGACTAGTCTGTGGGGTATATCTAGTACTCTCTATATATCAAACTTATTCCAAGCACAAGATTTCGTCTTTCCGAAATAAGGGAAAACGAGGATCAATAATAAAGAGTTCAAGGGCGTGGTGATAGAACAGAGGTATATGGATCAAGGCGTTTAAAGAATTCAAATGGGAATTGTCAAGCATTTGTGGATTGAAATTCTACTCTGGTAGTCACTTGTTCGCATGCTCGTATTAGTACAGTTATGTAACTGATACGATATGTTCGGACATATTTAGGGGGCAAGTATACTAGTCAACTATATATCTCAATCCATATAAAGTTTTATTTTGAAGGGCGAATCAAGCGCACCAAGGTTAGCTAGACCTTAATACACTAATTCTGAAACGTATTAGTGTATGCATCCACTAATACATGTGTTGTGAACAAGCTTGATAAAGGAATAAGCTTTCAAAACTAGGCTATAAAATAGCAGCATAAGTCAGGTACAGCAAAAGTTAAGTGCGCTAGATGATGATGAAAGGAGGTACAAATTATTTAAGTTCACAAAACAAAGCACAATAAGCACAATAACAAAAGACTCTACAATCTCTACAGTTATCAAATGTAAAGCATACCAGGTTATTAGCAAGTTCAAAACTACTAGGTTGGGCTGAGGTCACAGACCAATAGGCACGTGTCACGACCCGCACCCGGTTTAGGGGCACGAGTGCGTGGGTACGTCCAGCCTACGCCGCAGCATCGGCGGTAGAACGCTGTCTAGGTCAAGTACTATCTAAATAATCTCACACTAGTATCCAACTCCATAAGGAGACACGGATAACACTAAAATAAATCTAGAAATACTCAATCACAACTACAGCACGATAGGAAATGAAGAAATAAAAGAATACAGCACGAGTCTAATGATAACATAACATACCTGCAATCCTTAACTTCCAATCCCCAATGTCAGAAACCAGTATACTAATGTCACAGTCTGGAAAAATATTTTCCAGTCAGGAAGGAGCAAAGTACATCTCTAAATAGCAGTTCTATATGAATGACATAAACTATGTAGCAGTTCTAGATGGAAATATACCAGATGCATGTATAAGTACGAGAATGTACAATGAGAGAAGTACTGGAAATACTGTAAGTAAATGCAGGAAAAGAAGCAATATGTCCATGAGCAAGAATTCTATGACTAAGTGTGTGAGTACTAGTTTTAACATGTGATCGGCTTGGGAACTTGATCAGGCTGGTTACATGTGATTAGCTATGATTCATGGAAGGTCAGGCTAACCGTTGGTTAGCTATGATGCATGGAGATGGTCAGGCTAATCACACGTAACAGCTATGAGGCATGGAGATGGTCAGGCCGCACCCGACGTGAGATGTGGGGTGAGCTATGATGCATGGATAGTTGGGTATGATCACATATCTACACTAAAATACTCCCCAAACCCCCGACTGGTATAGTAGATCCAATCATGGTACGCTATGGCACGGGATTCCCTAGGAAGGTAGCAAATCTCCCCGGGAATCAGTGTCTGTACATGCACAAGATAACAAGGAAAACAAGTCTTGTACAAGCTACACCATGAATAAGGAATAACATCTCATGACGAGATCCATGTATACCAATCCGTGTAACCAATGTGTCAAGAACATGGATATTTACACTAGATACAGTGAACATAGGAGATATCATAAATTAGAAACTAATCAGAGAATGTACTCGCCTTGGGTCCTTAGCTGGTAATTATTGATGTCCTGTTCCAGAGTATCCCCTGGGTAAACCAACAGTCCTATAAACATATCACAAGCAAAACCACATTTGCATCAGATGCTACACTAACACATTACAAATACATGAACTCAGGGGCTCTGCCAGACATGGCTCTAGTCAACTAGGGTCATCTAGTAGGGCTACGTATATAATACACATTACGCTTATTATACTTACAATATTTATACATGCACCAATTTAAATGTATTTACAATATATATATGCCCTTTAAATACATATCTGATTTATACTAGTTGAACCATACGTATACTCATATAGATGCAAAAACACTGTTTAAATATACATATATTTTGTTAACATCATTTTAGAATATACTATATTAATTGCATATACTAGAATACGTATTTACGTATACAAATCGTTTCGAAATTATTTTGAACCATAATTTCAAATAAAAGTTTATTTATAAAACTAGAATTTATGTAAAAGCCATCGTATTTATATATCTCTAGTTATTTCAGTTACCAGTCCAAATAACCAATTTATCTTATTTTTATTATTATTAAAACTATATTTTTAATTAATTATAAAAACCCCAAAATTATTATATGTTTGCATAATCAAAAACCCTTTTAAATATTACATAACTAAATTTACACATACTAAATAGCTAATTTCATACATTAAAACAATAAAACTAATTATGTTGTATTTACTAAACTAATTCCATGAATGTACTAGACTAACACATTAATTAAACTAATTATAACTAACTAATTAACAAAATAACTAATTATATGAAATAAACTAATTCATATAAAATAACTAATTAATATAAAATAAACTAATCCATATAAAATAAACTAATTATGTAAATAACTAATTATATAAAATAACTAATTTTATGAATTAATGAAACAAATTTTGAGTTAATTAAACTAATTATAAATTTACTAAACTAATTATTAATGAATTAATTAACTAGTTAAATCAAATTATAATTTAAACTAATTATATTAGTTTACTAATGTAATTAACTCATTAACTAATTATACTTAACTAATAAATACTAATCCAGTCTCTGAAACGAAAGAAAGAGGGAAAGAGGGAAAGGGGGATCACCGGAGTTTCTGTCGCCGGCGCGGTGTCTCGGCACGAGGCGGTGGCGGTGGTCGACACCGAGGCGGCGGCGTTCGAGGAGGCAACCGGCTCAGCGAAGCTCGGCTCGAGATGCTCCAGGCGGTGGCGGCAGCGAAGCTCGGCGGAGGCGGCTTCGAGGATACGGCGGCGTCCGGTTGAGGAGCGGCGCTCGGCGCTCGAGGAGCGGGCTCGGCGCTCGAGGGGCGGACTCGGCGCTCGAGGGGATGACTCGGCGCTCGAGGACGGCGTTCGACGAATCTGGCGGTCACCGGCGCGGCTTCGACCCAGGGCAGCGACAGCGGCTCCGTTCCAGCGACGGCCACCGGCTTCAGCGGCGACGGCGGCTCGATCCAGCGGATCTGGGCGGCGTCCGGCGGCGGCTACCGGCTTCAGCGGCCACGGTTAGGTTTAGGGTTAGGTTTAGGGTCTGATCTGAGCGTCGGGGTTGGGTCTGTGGATCGTGTCCGGGGCAGGACACGATGGGTGTTTTACTGTGGACGTGTCCGGGTTTGCCGGACACGGAGATGCTGTGTACAGGGGTTGATGTGGAGGTGGTGTCCGGGTGTGTCGGACACGGAAAAGCTGGTTGTAAACTGTAAATCTGGACACAGGAAAAGAAATGGATATGGTGGGACACCCGGGGTCGGACCCGAGGCCATCACGGCTGACACGGTGATGCTGGACACACGGACACGAGCACAAAAATGGTGATGACGGCTTGTTGGCTTTGTGGGGATTTGTGGGGGCTAGCTAAAAAATGAAAATTAGGGTTTTCTTGGGAATTGTGAGAATGAGAACTTAAATAGGGAGAAGGGTGTGGGATGAAGGGTTGCGGGTTGGCCCAATGATGAATGGCCCAGAATTAAACATAAAGGACTTTTCATGTGGGAAGAATGAGGGCGTGAATGGGAGACGGAAAACGGTAAATTAAATAGAAAAGAAATTTAAGAAAAAATGTTTTTAAGAGGCTTTCGATTAGCTACTAATTAAACTCATTTTTCAAAATATTAGAAAGTATGTAATTCATTTATTTACTACCCCAATAAATAAAAATCTATTTTATTTTATCAACTAGTCTTTTAAATAACTATTTAGTTAAAACAAAAATTTTATGACTCAAGCCAATAAATATTTGAAACTAGAAATATATGTTATTATTTATTTATTTATTTTGTAATACATCGACATTTAGAAAAATAATTTTTTATAAAAGATTTTTAAATTACCTTCTACAATCAAACATCGTTCAAAATAAAATATTAATTTTAAGGAGAATTATTTTATAAACTTGATATTTTAAAATAAATAAAAATCTAATTATTTTGGAAATTGGAAATCGGAGGTTACAAGTCTATCCACCTTAGAAAAATTTCGTCCTCGAAATTTCAGGGATGACTAGGATAGAAAAAATTTTGTTGTTCATAATGATGAATATATCATTGAAAAAATACTTCTATAAGGAAAATATTTACCAAACAGAAGAAAACATGAAGAAAAAGAAAATATGGTTTAAGACGGGAATAGCTTGAAGGAATCATGGCTCGGCCTTGAATCCTCTAGAAAGTTTAGGTTTTGGGAAGTAGACACGATCACAAAAAAAACAGATAATTGGAATAATGCACGTTACCTTTTTAAAGTAACTAAACCAAGGAAGACCCAGTATAATGAATGATATAGACATGAAAGTTATAGCTAATTCGAAAGATACGATCGACAATTTGATTTAAGAAACTTAAATACATCCTTCAGAATGTAATCAAGAGACATCTAATCGCCTTTCTTAATTTCTAGGAAAAAAAAATAGTCTTTACTACCATCTGAAAATCCTTCCTTTTATCCTCGTTCATTTTACTTTTCTCAATCTTGTGATTCATCATTAACTAATATCTATAAAAGTTCCAAATTCCACAAATTTTATTAGATTAGATCTTAGAATTTCTGAATCAAAATTTATTACATGTCCAAAAATCCTTATCATCAAATTCGAGTTTGTTTATCTTAGCATCAACTATACCTCGATTATTTTCTTCGGTTCAAATGTTACTGTCATGGTCAAGATTTTAATTTAGATCACAACCTCAATATACCCTGATCTAACCTTACGACCTTCAATTATACGATCCCATAATCAATTATATTAAAATCTTCTTTACCATGAGCTTTATTTCATTCCATATTTCTTTATCCGTATGTATAATGTTTCCGAATTTTGAACTATATATATTTTTTTTTTTCATCCTCTGAATTTATTATCTCAATGTAAAAATTTTTACTACTCCAATCCTCAATATTTTAATTGAATTCCAGTCGTATCATAATCTCCTCAAATTTTTGAGTCAATAACTAAATACAAAATTTACTATCCGATCCTTTTAATTGAAATCCAATCAATGCATATTTATAAAAATCATATCCCAAAAATTTAAATTTTAAACATAATCCATCAATCACCTTACTCCTCTAACTCAATTTCAATTGATGCTTATTCCAATCTAACTCCTCATCCCAAGAATTTAATTTGACACTATTCCATTTTACGATTTTATTTTCTGCTTTTCTTTTTCCTCAAATATTCAACGATGCGATGCTTCCAGAATCTTCAATGCAACATTGATAATATATAAAATTTCTATCTTGCAATCAAATAGATAAAATGATAATCTCTCGAATTTCTCAAATTTTAAATAATCAATTCAATCATATCAAGACCTCCTTAAAATTAATTAAATCCTCAAATTTTTGGTTCTGTCAATTTCTTAACTCTCCTTTCAAGTCAATATTTATCCTCGGGTTTCAATCATCCTCAATCTTCGTAAAATTAATGATCCGCCAATTCTTTTATTAACGCCTTAACTCTTTATTTAATTAAATGCTTATCCACAAGTTTAATCATCTTGTCCCTTTTTGTCAGTCATAACCTTGTCATAGATCTTCGCTATGGTCAAAACCCCAATTATCATGGTTTAAGAAAACTCTACTTACAGCCATGCAATTTGAGAAAATATAGGTCATGTGTCTTTTGCCATGGTATTTCAGTCTCTGTTAGGGGGTACTACTAGTTATATTCTAACAAGAAAATCATGCATGTGAACCACAGTACTAGGAAAATCAATCAATCAATCGAAAGGTGAAAGAAAATGAACATTAGAAGGGAAGAAGGATCATGTTAACATATTACTTGTAGTGTCTACTATCTCTAACAAACACTTAACTCTAGCATCCTAACAAATTCCTATTCATGTACACTGGTACCCATATCAACTAATCATATATTAATATTCATATCTCTCATCTACCAAAAATTTTCCTCAAAATAATCGTCAAGGTTTAACTTCCCGATCAACTTAAAATAAAATGCATATACCTCCTCAAAATTAGATACTTCACATCGAAATAAAATTTAATCACTTCTAAAATCTTTGTAGCCTTAACTATGTTTATTGAATCAAATTTAAATCCTCAATATTTTAACAACATAAAATCTCAACTCCCTAAAAATTTGAAAATTTAAAATTCATTTCCACCTTTTAATTTATAACTCCTCAATGTACATATCAGTGCTCATGGTCTCTGATACTCAAGGTGCACTCAATACCTATATTGTCTAGAACTGTGTACTAAATTTGTACTGCCCGAATCACTTGCACTATTACCTCCAATGATCAAAGTTATCATCAACTGTGTTTTCTTTCATAATTTCAATTTATGTCAATTGGTATATCATCTAATTATCAACACACAGAGTGCTTACTGTTATTAACGTCATCCTTGACTAATCCTCGATATAGAATCATTAGCACTCTTGGTATTATATCACTAGCTGCATTAATGGATTATCTCATCAAGCTCATTAGACTCATGATCACCTGTATCCTCTATAACACTCATGTTTATTTACTCTCATGGGTATGTGTATGGTTCCTCATCTCGATGGTTGTATATGTATTTCCTTCAATCCTTTAAAGCCTATTAAACTAATCCGTGATGCTTCACAACTTCCATTACTAATCCTGATATTTCTCTACTTATGACATCTCATTAAACCCTTTATACATATACATTTCTTTACCTTTAACATTTCCGATATCAACCATCAAATTGGACATCATGCTCCATAAATCCTTAACACAATTTCCGGATACTTAATCGTCTACATAGATCACTCAATTACATGATCATGATTATCCAGGACGGGTAATTGGCTCTGATACTAACTCTGAGAACTATCACTGATACTCTATACTCTCCTTAACTCTCAGTCTCTAATGACACTACTCCTAGAATCATTGGTACAAGGTACTATGCTAAGGGCTAACTCTAGATTAAAGCCTACTGCTCACATGTCCAACTAGGAAACACTTATAACTCCTTAGCAACACAGTCAATACTAATACAAGACACAAACAAAATTACAAGCCACTAATTACCATGCTTAACAAGAAATCCTCAAGGAATAGGAGCTCAAAGACTGAATTGAGGACAGAAGGTATCTTTACTGCTAGTAAAGAAAGAAGCGGTGGAACAAAGTCCTGGAATAACAGAAATAGATAAGTCTTGAGATGATATTTTAAGAACCAATTTAGGATACAACCTGATAATCATACACGTCTGTCTGAAATCATGACACTCAGAATCCTCGCCACGCCAGTAAGCATAGATGCGATAAACGACAGGTTCCGTAACTAAGGTATACAACCCTATAATTATGTCATCTAGAACACTCGCCACGCCAACCGGTATGGCTGCGAGAAACTCTAAATCTCATAACTAAAGTATGTACATCCAAGTTAGGTTCCTACGTTCTCGTCACGACAGCTAATATGGCTGCGATAAATTCTAGGTTCCATAACCAAAGTAGACATTTTACCTTCCTCACTGTCCTCATCAACATATGTCATCAGATGATACCGTAAATTTTAGCCCGTAAAATTCATCTCGATATGAAATCAATTCAACAACGATACCAAGAATTAAAGTTAACAACTGGTCAACAAGAATCAAACTTAACAATGATACCAAGAATTTAATTTAATAACTGCTCAACAAGAATCAAGTTCAGTAACAACAAGCGAGAGCGAACGGAAACAGGGAAAAGATTTAAATTGTAAATTGTAATAAGATTCTCAAGGGGTCATCCCAGGAAATCTTTCAAGAATTTGTGATTGAGTATCCTCTCTCATCCTAGTATCCTATGTCCTATATTCTATAGCAGGCACGCAGTAGTATAACAAGGATGCCACACTACTACAACCTCGCACAACTCGCGAAGTCGACCTGCATGGGCCACCACTAAAAACGTGTCACGACCCGCACCCGGTTTAGGGGCACGAGTGCGTGGGTACGTCCAGCCTACGCCGCAGCATCGGCGGTAGAACGCTGTCTAGGTCAAGTACTATCTAAATAATCTCACACTAGTATCCAACTCCATAAGGAGACACGGATAACACTAAAATAAATCTAGAAATACTCAATCACAACTACAGCACGATAGAAAATAAAGAAATAAAAGAATACAGCACGAGTCTAATGATAACATAACATACCTGCAATCCTTAACTTCCAATCCCCAATGTCAGAAACCAGTCTACTAATGTCACAGTCTGGAAAAATATTTTCCAGTCAGGAAGGAGCAAAGTACATCTCTAAATAGCAGTTCTATATGAATGACATAAACTATGTAGCAGTTCTAGATGGAAACATACCAGATGCATGTATAAGTACGAGAATGTACAATGAGAGAAGTACTGGAAATACTGTAAGTAAATGCAGGAAAAGAAGCAATATGTCCATGAGCAAGAATTCTATGACTAAGTGTGTGAGTACTAGTTTTAACATGTGATCGGCTTGGGAACTTGATCAGGCTGGTTACATGTGATTAGCTATGATTCATGGAAGGTCAGGCTAACCGTTGGTTAGCTATGATGCATGGAGATGGTCAGGCTAATCACACGTAACAGCTATGAGGCATGGAGATGGTCAGGCCGCACCCGACGTGAGATGTGGGGTGAGCTATGATGCATGGATAGTTGGGTATGATCACATATCTACACTAAAATACTCCCCAAACCCCCGACTGGTATAGTAGATCCAATCATGGTACGCTATGGCACGGGATTCCCTAGGAAGGTAGCAAATCTCCCCGGGAATCAGTGTCTGTACATGCACAAGATAACAAGGAAAACAAGTCTTGTACAAGCTACACCATGAATAAGGAATAACATCTCATGACGAGATCCATGTATACCAATCCGTGTAACCAATGTGTCAAGAACATGGATATTTACACTAGATACAGTGAACATAGGAGATATCATAAATTAGAAACTAATCAGAGAATGTACTCGCCTTGGGTCCTTAGCTGGTAATTATTGATGTCCTGTTCCAGAGTATCCCCTGGGTAAACCAACAGTCCTATAAACATATCACAAGCAAAACCACATTTGCATCAGATGCTACACTAACACATTACAAATACATGAACTCAGGGGCTCTGCCAGACATGGCTCTAGTCAACTAGGGTCATCTAGTAGGGCTACGTATATAATACACATTACGCTTATTATACTTACAATATTTATACATGCACCAATTTAAATGTATTTACAATATATATATGCCCTTTAAATACATATCTGATTTATACTAGTTGAACCATACGTATACTCATATAGATGCAAAAACACTGTTTAAATATACATATATTTTGTTAACATCATTTTAGAATATACTATATTAATTGCATATACTAGAATACGTATTTACGTATACAAATCGTTTCGAAATTATTTTGAACCATAATTTCAAATAAAAGTTTATTTATAAAACTAGAATTTATGTAAAAGCCATCGTATTTATATATCTCTAGTTATTTCAGTTACCAGTCCAAATAACCAATTTATCTTATTTTTATTATTATTAAAACTATATTTTTAATTAATTATAAAAACCCCAAAATTATTATATGTTTGCATAATCAAAAACCCTTTTAAATATTACATAACTAAATTTACACATACTAAATAGCTAATTTCATACATTAAAACAATAAAACTAATTATGTTGTATTTACTAAACTAATTCCATGAATGTACTAGACTAACACATTAATTAAACTAATTATAACTAACTAATTAACAAAATAACTAATTATATGAAATAAACTAATTCATATAAAATAACTAATTAATATAAAATAAACTAATCCATATAAAATAAACTAATTATGTAAATAACTAATTATATAAAATAACTAATTTTATGAATTAATGAAACAAATTTTGAGTTAATTAAACTAATTATAAATTTACTAAACTAATTATTAATGAATTAATTAACTAGTTAAATCAAATTATAATTTAAACTAATTATATTAGTTTACTAATGTAATTAACTCATTAACTAATTATACTTAACTAATAAATACTAATCCAGTCTCTGAAACGAAAGAAAGAGGGAAAGAGGGAAAGGGGGATCACCGGAGTTTCTGTCGTCGGCGCGGTGTCTCGGCACGAGGCGGTGGCGGTGGTCGACACCGAGGCGGCGGCGTTCGAGGAGGCAACCGGCTCAGCGAAGCTCGGCTCGAGATGCTCCAGGCGGTGGCGGCAGCGAAGCTCGGCGGAGGCGGCTTCGAGGATACGGCGGCGTCCGGTTGAGGAGCGGCGCTCGGCGCTCGAGGAGCGGGCTCGGCGCTCGAGGGGCGGACTCGGCGCTCGAGGGGCGGACTCGGCGCTCGAGGACGGCGTTCTGGCGGTCACCGGCGCGGCTTCGACCCAGGGCAGCGACAGCGGCTCCGTTCCAGCGACGGCCACCGGCTTCAGCGGCGACGGCGGCTCGATCCAGCGGATCTGGGCGGCGTCCGGCGGCGGCTACCGGCTTCAGCGGCCACGGTTAGGTTTAGGGTTAGGTTTAGGGTCTGATCTGAGCGTCGGGGTTGGGTCTGTGGATCGTGTCCGGGGCAGGACACGATGGGTGTTTTACTGTGGACGTGTCCGGGTTTGCCGGACACGGAGATGCTGTGTACAGGGGTTGATGTGGAGGTGGTGTCCGGGTGTGTCGGACACGGAAAAGCTGGTTGTAAACTGTAAATCTGGACACAGGAAAAAAAATGGATATGGTGGGACACCCGGGGTCGGACCCGAGGCCATCACGGCTGACACGGTGATGCTGGACACACGGACACGAGCACCAAAAATGGTGATGACGGCTTGTTGGCTTTGTGGGGATTTGTGGGGGCTAGCTAAAAAATGAAAATTAGGGTTTTCTTGGGAATTGTGAGAATGAGAACTTAAATAGGGAGAAGGGTGTGGGATGAAGGGTTGCGGGTTGGCCCAATGATGAATGGCCCAGAATTAAACATAAAGGGCTTTTCATGTGGGAAGAATGAGGGCGTGAATGGGAGACGGAAAACGGTAAATTAAATAGAAAAGAAATTTAAGAAAAAATGTTTTTAAGAGGCTTTCGATTAGCTACTAATTAAACTCATTTTTCAAAATATTAGAAAGTATGTAATTCATTTATTTACTACCCCAATAAATAAAAATCTATTTTATTTTATCAACTAGTCTTTTAAATAACTTTTAGTTAAAACAAAAATTTTATGACTCAAGCCAATAAATATTTGAAACTAGAAATATATGTTATTATTTATTTATTTATTTTGTAATACATCGACATTTAGAAAAATGATTTTTTATAAAAGATTTTTAAATTACCTTCTACAATCAAACATCGTTCAAAATAAAATATTAATTTTAAGGAGAATTATTTTATAAACTTGATATTTTAAAATAAATAAAAATCTAATTATTTTGGAAATTGGAAATCGGAGGTTACAGCACGAACTAAACAATACTAGAAAAGGTATCTACGAATCACTTACGCGCATTAGCTGTTCCAAGAGTCTGCGCGTTCTCCATGGTCATCACGTAAGCCTGTCCGCGTCTTTGAGCAGCGGGACAGTCCCTCACTTGATGTGCTGCTGAGCCACAAAGTAAACAGGTACCTAGCCTCTTCCTACAAACTTGCCAAGTGTGGCCTGGTTTATGACAAAAGTTACAAGGGAGAGCTTGCTGGTTCTGTCCTTGAGTTTGGTGTTGGGGTGCTGTGGCTCGAGGGAGAGGACGCTGGGTTTGCTGCGGGGCCCTCTGCTATAGTTGTTGTTGGAATGGGCGTTTGTGGGGTCCCATACTTCCAGTATCTCTTTCCCGCTTCAGTCTATGTCCCATGTCTCTCTCAACACCTTGTGCCACGCTCAAGATTTCTCCGTATGTACGAGCTAGGCTAGTGGTGACAGCAAGGCGGATATCAGGAGACAACCCCTTCTTGAATCTACGGGCTCTATCCTCCGGGGTACGAACCATGTATTCTGCAAAGTGGCTCAGTCTGCTAAATTCAGCAGTGTACTCATCAACAGATAGGTTACCTTGTTCCAGTCTCTCGAATTGGCTTTCGAGAGCTTCCCGAGCCACTTCGGGATAGAATTTCTCCTTGAACAGCCTCTTGAAATCCTTCCAAGTGAGATCAGGAGCAGATAATTGAGGTTCATCTCTAAACCAAGTCCGAGCTATGTCAAAAAGTTGCAGGCTTGCAGATTCCACTTTAAGGTCATCAGGTACCTGGGCAGTCTTCAGGAGTCGCTCCACATTCTCTATCCATTCATCGGCATAGAGAATACCTTCAGTCCCATAGAATTCCAGGGGTTTAAGGTTCTTGAAGTCCTTGGCACTTCCTGGCCTCTTTTGTGGTGACTCCTGGGACTTAAGAGCTTCTGAAAGGCTGGTTCGTAGCAAGGCAGTTTGTTCCTTCTGGGATTCTATAAGTCCCTGGAACACTCCGAGTAGTTGTGCCCCATCCATAGTAACTGCCGGAGTAGTTGGAGGCGGAGGGAGTGTAAGAGTTTCAGGCACAGTCTGCTCGGCGGGTTCGGATGTGCCTCCTACAGTATTCCTTGTCTGAACCATTCTGAAAGATTAAGGGATAGGAAGATTTAGAATAGATTACTTGGAAATCAAGGACGATAGGAAAATTGACTAGGGATGATATCAAGATTTGAAATAAAAGATCCTATTCTGTGAATGAGCTTTTTCCTAAAATCCTCAATCTTATTGCAGGCCTGTTCGGTCCCTAAGTTGAAACCGAACAATTTAGTTGTTGACCTGCATGGGCCACCATAAAAATGTGTCACGACCCGCACCCGGAAATTCGGGCACGAGTACGTGGGTACGTCCAGCCTACGCCGCAGAGTCGGCGTAGTACGCTGTCTAGGTCATATCCACAGTTAAATAACATCTAGCTCATTCACAAAATTATAAGTAGGCAAGGATGATAACAGGAAAAGAATGCTGAGATTTCGAATGAAATAAATGTGACAACAGATCAAATGTTTAATACAGAATCCAGAATGAAATCGGGGACAAACCCGATTACTAAGATAAAGAGCATAAATAAAATAGCTACTGCTAACTACTCTGCAGAAGTAGTCTCCTGTGTAGGAACCGGCTCCTCATATGTGTCATATGTTCCCTCATAGGGGCCATAATAGATAGGGGCAAGGTCCTCATCATCGCCTAAATCAACGGATCCAGTCAGGAAAGGAGCAAAGTACACAATACACAACAAGATTAAACTAAATATTTATGACAATTAGAAAAGAAACTGACTGAGTATCATATTGAGAATATGCATACAAGAAACAACAATACTAAGAGTTAATGCTATAAATAGGAATATGAGAAAGCAGGACTAATATGAGACAGGAAATGAAACTACAACAGCCAACAAGAACTATAACAAGACAAAAAGCTATGTGTGTGAACTTGTGTTTATTTTAGAATACATAGTTGGCATGTAGGGGTTTATAAGGCTAATTCGGCCGTCATAGACGGCTATTAAACAATATAATCGAGATCCGGCTGATGGACAGTCTTGTACCAACAGCTATTAAACAATAGGGGGAAGGATAAACTACATGCCTCCTAGTATTCTCCCACCCGACACGAAAAGCAAGACATAAATTCCAATATTCAAGACATGAAATCCAGATTCTAACACTACATGTAAACATCCAATGGTACCAGTAAAGCAAGAAACTAATTATCATAATATGAAGATCAAACTTGAAGTGCAGGTACTTGCCTGTTGTTTGGATCCAATTACAGTTATGTCTCGAGGAAATTTCCAGAGATGAGTCCAAATGCTGAAATACACATTACCATCATGCTCAGAAGATATTAAATAGCTAGAAATGTCTGTCCTTGGGTCCAATTTGGAGACAAGGGCAAAAACGACAATTTTGGGTCAAAACGGGGTCCGTAGGTGGGCCCGCTTTGCACCAAAAAATGTGTCAGGGTCAAAGGTCTCCAAATTCACCAAACTTAGTGTCAACAGGTCAGGAACGCTGATACAAACCCAACGGAACTTCCAGAATTGGATTTCGATGAGCCGATCACAAAATTGCCCGTCGAGCGGGACTTGTGGGGCCCACGACACGCGATTTCATCAACGTTCTCAGAATCGAACCAAACTTGACCCACCGGACCAGCGTATCGCTACGAGTCCGATGGCGCAAGTTTCATCTTGATCCGACGTGTCTACACAAAGTTAGGGTAAATTATAGAAAAGTCAGATATGGGGCGATGTCCGCGGATACGCGTTGATCCCGGTGTGCACGCACACCCGAATCAGCTTTCGTGAAATCTCACACGTCCGTATCGACGGCGCACACGTATCTGTGAAGACCGCACGCGACCAAGTCGTCCCGTTTGGCGGGGCGTACTCAGTTCCGGGGTGAAACAGGGTCTGGTTTTTCCTGTTTTTGGATCGCGGTGTGCGATCACCACAGGACGCGATGCCCCGATCGGTTTGTCCGGGCACCGAGAGGCTCATACAGGCTTCGCAACGCAATTTACGGAATTGAAAATGGGGCAGCGAGGAGAAAGTTACACGTACCTGAACCGGGCTCAAGAAATTAGGATTTCTCGTGTCCGTGTCGTGTCCGACACGTGTCGACACGATTTGGGAATTAGGGTTAGGGTTTCTGGACTTCAGGCGGAGGGCCGGCCGGAGGAGGGCTGAAACGGGGCGGTGCTGGCCGGAGGCGGCCGGCGAAGCCGAGGCGAGATGGGCGGAGGCACGGCGGAGGCACGGCGGCCGGCTCGGGGCGGCTGGGAGAGCTGCGGAGCTGGATCGGCCGCTGGGGGAGAGAGGAAGGAGGAGGAGAGGGCCGGGGCAGCACGGCGAGGCGAGGCGGTGGACGGGTGGCGCTGGCAGCGGCTGGGGAAGGCGGTGGCGGGAAGTCCGGTGGGGGTTCGTGGTGGCCGGGGGGTTTCGGTGGGGGAGATTTATAGGCGGAGAGGGCGTGGGGTCGGCCGGGAAGGGCGGAGGGAGAGGGGGACGTGGCCGCGGAGGGCGGGGCGAGCCGGGTGGAGCGGCGGGCGGCACGGCCGGCGGGAGCGGAGCGGGGAGCGGGTCAGGCGGGGTCGTGGGGGTGCTGGGGGAGAACGGGTCGGCGGGTGCGGGCGGCTAGCGGGTCGGGTTGTCTGACCCGACCCGACCCGGTAATGGTTAGGGCTGGGCCGGCTGGGCTGTTGGGGCGGTCCACTGGGCCGGGCCGGCCCTCAAACAGAAAAAATAAAAATAAAAATAATAATAATAATAATAATAAATAATACTTAATTAATTAATTAATAATAATTAATTAATTAATTAATAATAAATAATTAATTAATTAATAATAAATAACTAAATAATAGTTTTTAGGTGATTAAAAATAGGTCCGAGGTCCAATAAATTCCAGAAAAATTGTCCTAAGTCCAGTTTTTCATTTTACACCCAAAAAATATTATTTTCATAATATTTTAATATCGTTTATTATCTATTAAAAATTATTTAATATTTAAAAACCCTGATTTTAATTACAGAAAATTCCCAGAAAATTCTAGAAAATTGCGGAAAATCCAATTTTAATATTTTTGAAAAAATCAGGGGCTTACAATATCCTATCGCAGGCTCGCAGTTGTACAACTAAGTCGTCACACTACCACGACATCGCAATATTGTGAAGTCTGACCTGTATGGGCCACCACTAAAAACGTGTCACGACCCGCACCCGGTGTAGGGATGCAAGTCGGGAACAACGCCCTGCCTACGCCGCAGCATCGGCGGTAGAACGCTGTCTTGGTCAACTATACTATCTAATTATCTCACTATAAAGTATAAACCTCCAATAATATCTCAACTCCAAGAAGAGAGTAATCAACTTAATTCAACACAATACTCAATCATATTTCTATGGCACGAGAAGATATCACAGAAGTCTAACATAACTAAGCTGTTAAAAATATAACAACAACAAATAAAAATAATATCCAAACACAAATATATGCCGGAAACAAATCCGATACCAAAATGCTAAAGAGAACTAACTATGCTAACTAGTGAATCCGGCTAAATCTCTCAACAGTCACTCCAGAACTAGTGGGTCCAAGTCTGCACCATCAATAGGCTGAGGTCCGTAGTATATCGGACACCAATCTCCCGGATCCTCTGAAAAATGTTTTTCAGTCAGGAATGGAGCGAAGTACAACCCAATAGCAGTTTCAATTAATTGACAAAAACTATAAAGCAGTAGAATAGAAGATGCTATCTACGATGAGGATATAACTGATAATCAAGAACAATGAGAGAATAGGCAATACTAACAACAGAATATAATCAATGCGTACAAGAATAAAGGAATGAACTATAATGTCAGAATAGAACAAGGTAATCAATGAACTGAATAATGGAATCTACAATAACTATGTGATTTGAGATACTAACTAAATATGTGATCGGCCTGGGAGATTCAATGATTACACTAAGGAGCTAACTCAACCATACGTGAATTGCATGGTTAGTTAGTAGCCAATGATTACACTACTAGCCGATAGTTTCTTGATCACATATTTAATTGATATTTCCCCCGCCCCGACTGATAGGATGGATCGAATCATGACACGTCACTAGCCAATGTATCCAATGTTTAATCTACAATATTCAATGTTATCCAATACCAACAAGGACAGTATCCGATACCATCTCCATAATTAAGGTAACATCCCATGACTGACGATCCAATAACAATACCAATCCGTGTACCATCGTGTCAAGAATCATAAGTAACATTTCTAAATACTTGAATTATAGTGGTAATCAAATAATGAAAACTATCAGAGAATGTACTCGCCTGTGGTCCAGAGCAAATGATAAAAAATGATTCACAGACCTATATATAAAATATTGCATTAATACAAGTTTTTGGGAAGAGAAATAAATTAAACTAGTCAACTTTCTAGGTCATAAAGTCATTTCTAAGTCAAAAGTCAAACTAGGTCAACTCTAAGTCAACTATGGTCAAGTATAGTCAAATTATGGTCAACTACCTATTTCTATGTTGCATGAGTCTAACTCAAAGATATTAGGCTCACACACTATGAATCTAGGCCATACAAACTAAATCTTAGGATACTAAGATACCGTATCTCAGGATACGCAAACAAGGGATAAATATAACACATATGTACATATCAAACAATATTATATATATAAAATCCTAATTACAAATGCTAAATGGATACCTTGGCTTCGAACCAACTTGGTATCGCAATACTAAACCTCTATCTTGATATCCAAACCCAATACCTTGATTATCCTCCAATACCTTGATACTTACCTTGGCATCTCAAGGTAAATTCAAAATCTTATTTATACTAACTACCCAACAATAATTATAAACTATTATGCATTTAATATTTATATAATTTTATATACCTTATTTTAGTCACCTTAATACCAACCCATAATTAGTTTACAACTATCCTATTACTTATGCCAATACCTACTACTCATACCTTGGTATATCTTGATACTTACCTTGATATCTCAAGGTAATTGCCAAAATCTCATATATATACTAACTACCCATCAATAATTACATATATCAATCCAATATAACTCTAGTATGTACTAATAGAATAATAGTAACTACCAACTACACACTCACTATTAATACATATATACGTACATACATACCTACAAATATATAATATATAAAAGATACTCATAACAATTGATAACTAAAATATACTAACTATGTTAATAAATTTATATGCTACAACTAAATATATACATATATAGTATACTATAATACAAATAGCAATTAAAAACATATTTATATATATATTAATTACCATATATATATACATATATATCTATATATATATTAATATCTAATATATTAAAAACTGTCAAACTGTCGCTAAATACCCTGTCCACTGTCACAGAAAGCTGCTGTGTATATAGATACACTACAGTTTTTGTGACAGTTTCTTGCACTGTCACTAAAAATTATCGCTGAAGCTTCTGATACTCTGCTGATACACTGTTGTTTCAGCGACAGTTTTCTGCAACTGTCGCTGACTGTTGTCGCTGAAAAGCTGCTATTATTTGCATTTGTTGTTGCTGTTGCGACACTTCTGGCTCGCTGTTGTCGCTGAAAATATATATATATATACAATATATATATATATATATATATATATATATATATATATATATATATATATATATATAACCCATCATATATATATATATTTATACAATATATATTTAAATACATATATATAACCCATAATATATATTTATACAATAAACATATAAAACTATATATAACTATACATACACTTATACATAGTAAATTGTATAAAATACCACATAGTAACATACACACACACATATAGTAATATGTATATATAACTATACATATATATATACATATATATAATCATTTAATAATATAAATACATAACAATATATAATATAACTATATATATAACTATATATATAACCACATATAAATATATCTACTATATTATATATACATATGCTACCACTTATAAATATATATATATATATATATATATATATATATATATATATATATATATATATATATATATAAATAATCTAATTACTTAATTAAATATACACATATATTATATAAAATATATACATATATTTACATCCCTAACATATATTATAACATATATATTAATGCATGTAGAATAAAGCTACATAATATATATTCTATTAATACATATATAATACATAGATCTATGATACAATAAACACTATCATAAATATACATAATACATATATAATATATATAGATACATACACAATTATAATTCAAGAATTAAAGCACAATTAATTAGATCTACACATAAACACATAATAATTTGAGCGTATCACACCGTATCCCACTAGATCTAGGATACGCATGCGACACGAGTCCACCACACATCCAATTTTACCCCGAAGGACACAAACAAATCACATATAATATTTATGAACAAAACAAAGTGTCAAATATAGATCTATGTGTCCGTGTCAAAATACGACATGTACAAAGTCCCGTATCGGAGGAAAAACCCCCAAAATAACACGTATCACCAAATTATTGGGATACGACCTACATGTACCCAATTATGGACACGACACTAGCCCCAAACACATAAATATATGCCAAATTGATCTATAGGATCAATTGACACACACAACAAAAGTCATTTTCAGAATTTCCCCAAAATTGACACAAAAAATACCATAACTTTCTCCATAGGTCTCCTATTAACACAAAACCAAATCCTATGGGTAGTACATATATATGGGTTGATTATTCATGATTAAATCTTAGATTTAAAAACTATTTTAAGGGAAAAAAACTAAATTATACCTATTGGGAGATGGATTCCCAATGAAACCTCCAAAATTGGTGAAATTGGCCTCCAACTTGTAGATCCTTGCTACTCTTTGTAGATCCTTGCTTCCTCCTTCTAGATCCTTGCTCTTCTAGTCTCCAATGGTGATTTAGAAAGTAATTGGGTGGAAATTTGGTAGGAATTTGATGAAATTTGGTTGAGGGAAATTCTAGATCTAGATTTGGAATGAAAAATGAAGAGAGAGAAAGTTTTCATCCCCTTTATATAGGCCTCACTTGCCCCCTCCCATAAGCTACTATGTAAAGTCTAAAATACCCCTTAGGGCCTCTCATGAAGAAATTAATTGAGGAGTAAAGCTTCTAGTCTAATGGTTTAATTAATTTAATCATCCTCCTAATTAATGGGCTTTCTAGTTGGGCTCAATTCTAACAATTAAAACATGTTGGCCCATGAGTCTAAACTAAACTAGTTAGGTCCACTAACACAAGTCCAAAAAATAAATCTATCATGCTAATAATAAATAAATAGTACAATAAATAAATATTTAATATGCACAATATTCAATTAATCATAAAATGACCAAAATACCTTTTTCTAGAAAATACGGTAGTGACAGATCCTCAGGGAAGACATCAAGATATTCAGAGATGATAGGTAGTGGTGATTCTTCTGGTACTAGGGCTCCGCAAATTTTGCTACTACCCAATTCTCTAGAACCTCTAGTGAATTTAAATTCTGGCTTGTCAGGGGGCCTGAATATTGCACTACCTCTGTGACAATCTATAGTGGCATGATGTTGACTCAACCAATCCATACCCAGAATAATGTCAAAACTGGGAACTGGCATTACGAGTAGCCTAGCATATAATTCTCTCCCACATAGTGTAATAGGGCAATTGTTACATGCATCACTAACCGGGATAATTCCTCCACCGGTAATGATCTTATAATAATTCCTAAGAGGTTCAGTGATTAAGCTATGCTTCATAAGAAAATCTACTGACATGAATGAATGTGAAGCTCCAGAATCAAATAAAGTAATGGCTGGTATTGAATTTATAAGTACAGAACATGTTATCACATCTGTTGTGGCCTCAGCTTCCTCCAGAGTTATTGCAAAAGCATGGCCTTGCTGAGGTGCACCCCTCTGTTGCTGATGTTGGTGCTGAGCAAAGCGTTGTTGTTGAGTTGGAAGTGGGGGTCCTCTCTGCTGCGCTGCTGGGGGTCTGGCCTGAACTGGAGCTTTTTGTGCAGCTGGGCGTCCTTGAGCAGCAGGACAGTCCCTCATTTGATGTGCTGCTGAGCCACAATATAGACAGGCACCTAGCCTCTTTCTACAAACTTGCCAAGTGTGACCTTATTTTTGACAATAGCCACAAGGGGGAGCTTGTTGGTTCTGTCCTTGAGCTTGGTGTTGGGGTGCTGTGGCTCGAGGGAGAGGACGTTGGGTTTGCTGCAGGGCCCTCTGCTGTGGTTGTGGTTGGAATGGGCATTTGTGGGGTCCCATACTTCCAATATCTCTCTCCCGCTTTAGTTTATGTCCCATGTCTCTTTCAACGCCTTGTTCCAAGCTCAAGATTTCCTCGTATGTACGAGCTCGGCTAGTGGTGACAGCAAGGCGAATATCAGGAGACAACCCCTTCTTGAATCTATGGGCTCTATCCTCAGGGGTACGAACCATGTATTCTGCAAAGTGGCTCAATCTGCTAAATTCAGCAGTGTACTCATGAACAGAAATGTTACCTTGTTCCAGCCTCTCGAATTGACTTTCGAGAGCTTCCCGAGCCACTTCGGGATAGAATTTCTCCTTGAACAGTCTCTTGAAGTCCTCCCATGTGAGGTTAGGAGCAGATAGTTGAGGTTCATCTCTAGACCAGGTCCGAGCTATGTCAAATAGTTGCAGGCTTGCGGATTCCACTTTAAGATCATCAGGGACCCGAGCAGTCTTCAGGAGTCACTCCACATTCTCTATCCATTTATCGGCATAGAGAATACCTTCAGTCCCATAGAATTCCAGGGGTTTAAGGTTCTTGAAGTCCTTGGCGCTTTCTGGCCTCTTGTGTGGTGCCTCCTGGGAGCGAAGAGCATCCGAAAGGCTAGTGCGTAGTAGGGTAGTCTGTTCCTTCTGGGATTCTATGAGTCCCTGGAATACTCCGAGTAGCTGTGCCCTATCCATAGTAACTGTCGGAGTAGTTGGAGGCGGAGGGAGCGCAAGAGTTTCAGGCACAGTCTGCTCGGCTGGTTCGGATGTGCCTCCTACAGTATTCCTTGTCTGAACCATTCTGAAAGATTTAAGGGATAGATTAGAATAGATTACTTGGAAATCAAGGGCGATAGGAAAATTGACTAGGAATGATATCAAGATTTGAAATAAAAATCCTATTCTGTGAATGAGCTTTTCCTAAAATCCTCAATCTTATTCCATACCCTGTCCTAGGATATTACCCTATTTAAGGATACTAGACCTGCATGGGCACCATAAAAATGTGTCACAACCCGCACCCGGGTATTCGGGCACGAGTACGTGGGTACGTCCAGCCTACACCGCAGTATCGACGGTAGTACGCTGTCTAGGTCATATCCACAGTTAAATAAATCTAGCTCATTCACAATATTATAAGTAGGCAAAGATAATAACAGGAAAGGAATGCTAAGATTTCAAAAATAAAACAAATGTGACGAACAGATCCATGGTTTATTACAGAACCAGAAATTAAATCGGGGACAAACCCGATTACTAAGATGAAAGGGAAAATAAATAACTACTGCTAACTACTCCGCAGAAGTAGTCTCCTGGGTGGGAACCGGCTCCTCAAATGTGTCATCTGCTCCCTCATAGGGGCCATAATAGGTGGGGGCATAATCCTCATCATCGCCTAATATCAACGGATCCAGTCAGGAAAGGAGCAAAGTACACAATGAACAACAAAGATTAAACTAAATATTTATGACAAGAAGGAAAGAAACTGTCTAAGTATCATGATAAGAATATGCATAAATAAGAAGCAACAATAACTAAGAGTTAAATGCTATAAACAGGGATATGAGTAAAACAGGAAAAATAAGACAGGAAAATGAAACTACAACAAGACAACAGGAACTGCAACAAGACAAGAACTATGTATGTGAACTTGTGTTATTTAGAATACGTAGTTGGCATGTAGGGGTTTATAAGGCTAATCAGGCCGTCATAGATGGCTATCAGTCAGGAATAATCGAGTATCAGGCTGATGGTACAGTCGCGTACCAACAGCTAGCAGTCAGGACAGGGGGAAGGGTAAACTACATGCCTCCTAGTATTCTCCCACCCGACACGAAAAGCAAGACATAAAATCCAATATTCTAACACTACGTGTAATCATCCAATGGTACTAGTAGAGCAAGGAATTAATTTATCATAATATAAAGATTAAACTTTGAAGTGCAGGTACTTGCCTGATGTTTGGATCCAAATACAGTTGTGTCTAGGAGAAATTTCCAGAAATGTGTCTAGATGCTGAAATAAATATTACCATCATGCTCAGAAGGTATCAAATAGCTAGAAATGCCTGTCCTTGGGTCCAATTTGGAGACAAGGGCAAAACGGCAATTTCGGGTCAAAATGGGGTCCGCATGTGGGCCCGCTTTGCACCGAAAAATATGTCAGGGTCAAAGGTCTCCAAATTCACCAAGCTTAGTATCAACAGGTCAGCAACGATGATATGAACCCAATGGAACTTCCAGAATTGAATTCCGATGAGCCGATCACAAAATCGCCCGTCGAGTGGGGCCTGTGGGGCCCACGACACGCGATTTCGTCAACGTTCTCAGAATCGAACCAAACTTGGGTCACAGGACCAGCGTATCGCTATGAGTCCGATGGCGCAAGTTTCGTTTCGATACGACGTGTACACAGAAGGTTAGGACGTAAATCAGAAAAGGCGGATACGGGGCGGTGTTCGGGATACGCGTTGATCCCGGTGTGCACGCACACCCAAAACGACTTCCGCAAAATCCCACACGTCCGTACCAACGCTGCGCACGTATCTGTGAAGACCGCGCGCGACCAAGTCATCCCGTTTGGCGGGGCGTACCCAGTTCCGGGTGAATCGGGTCGATGTTTTTCCTATTTTTGGATCGTGGTGTGCGATCACCACAGGACGCGATGCCCCGAACGGTTTATCCGGGCACCGAGAGGGTCATACAGGCTTCGCAACACAATTTACGAAATTGAAAACGGGGCAGCGAGGAGAAAGATATGAGTACCTGAACAGGGCTCAGAAACCCGAAAATTCTTGTGTCCGTGTCGTGTCCGACACGTCGACACAGAAATTCAAAAATTAGGGTTAGGGTTTTGAACTCCGGCGAGGGGAGCCCGGCTGGAGAAGGGCGGCGCCACTGCGGGGGAGGCCGGCCGGGGGCTGGGCGGCTGCGTCGTCGACGGCGGGGTCGAGGGCGGCTCGTCTGCTGCAGTCGGGTGCTGGAAAGAAGGGGAGGAGCGGCTGCTGCTCGTCGTCGAGGGCGGTGAAGGAAGGAGGCGGACGGTGGCGCAAGGTCTCGAGGATGGTGGTGCCGGAGGAGAGGGTGGCGGAGGAGCTCGGGGGTTAGGGTGGTGGCGGATCTGGCCGGAGCCGAGGGGAGGGTCGGCTTAAATAGGCGGAGAGGGGCGTGGGGTTAGCCGGGAAGGGCGGAGGAGAGGGCTACGTGGCGGGGAAGGCGGGGCGGAACGGAAGAGGGGGTCGTGGGGAGTGGCTGGCCGCCGGAGGCGGCGAAAAATGTGCGCCGGAGCGGGACCGGATTGTGGGTAGAAGACGAATCGGCGGGTCGCGGGTCGAGGGTCTGACCCGACCCGACCCGGTAAGTCGGCTGTGCCGGGCTGGGGGCCGCGGGCTGGGCCAAAGAACGGGCTGGGCCGGATAACAGAAATAATAATAATTAATAATAATTAATTAATTAATTAATTAACAGTTTTTAGGTATTTTAAATTAGGTCAGAGGCCCAATAAAATTCAGGAAAATTACCCTAAGTCCGGTTTTTTATTTTACACCATAAAATTTTATTTCCACAATATTTTAATATTATTTATTAATAATTAAAAATCATTTAATAATTAGAACCCTGATTTTAATTACAAAAAATTCCCAGAAAATTCCAGAAAAATTATAAAAAATCCAAGTTTAATATTTTTGAAATTCAGGGGGTTTACAGAGGATGCGCAACTCCATGGAGAGAGAAGTCGTAGGTATAGTGAAGGCTGCTCCAGTACAACCCATTATGAAGTACCGCCATCCTCTCGCTCCGTCGATAAGTCCACCTCTGGACTTGAAGCTGGTGATGGCGTTTCCTACGTGCAACTGGTCATAGCCGAACTGCCTGGCAAACCGACTAGGCAGATAGGGCTCCGAAAAGTAATGGTTTTCACTTCTGTACAATAAATAGGAAGGTCTAATGCAGACCAACCAATAAAAAGCTTCAGGAGAAAGAACGGTCTTCCCTTCACCTGAATCCTGAAGTCTCGTCCCCTGTTGATTGAGATGTATAATGGGGACGGTGCAAAAGAGCTTCCAATTGTGAGCAAAATTTAACGCTCGCCGACAGTCTACAACTGTGGTCATGTTACAGGTGGAATTCTTATAATTCAACAAGGAATTATTCCCCGAACTACTACCAGAGCCGGGAGACATCACCCTGGGATTATAAAGAATTAACCATCCCATCAAATACAGGAACGGTAATTCTACCCTGGGAAAGTTGTCACGCCGTGTTTCATCGGCAAGCAGCCCATCAGTAATGGCCCTTAGGCCAGCTTGTATGCGGCATACCATGGCAGGGAGCAAGCCCAGTCTTGCCCCGAACACCAGATGTACTGCAGGCCATAAGGTGTTACGGTGAATGCGATCCGAAGATGCAATGCCAGGTACTACCAGTCGGCATAGCCATACAGAGAGGAAGCCAGCCAGTTGAGCTTCCCTTGACAGAGGCCTGCGGCAATGCCTCATATAACTATAGGCTTTAGTGCTGGCAGGGTAACTCCCTATCTCCTCATCGAGGACCTGATCTGAAGCCCCAGCGCCTTCGATAAGATCATCGACCACTTGAGCATTAAGCACGCTCAGAAGGCTCAGAGGCTTACCCTGCTATCCACGACTTTGTCTGGCTTAGCATCTCGGGCATGATGAAAGAAGAGATAGGACGCCCACTTGTTGGTATGAGCCAAATCAGAAGGCTCATTATAGAAGGCGGTACACGCTAAGTAGTGGCACATCAGCTTCTGGTACACTACTACCACCCGAGGGTATGTATCCCCTAGCTCCCTGTTTGTGGGAACATACTCTTTATAAGGAGTATCCCCCATTAGTAGTCTTGAAATCTCTGCCATCTCGTGGAGGGCCAATCCCAACTCCCCTAGCGGAGTGGCGAAAGTCCTGGTGAGCGAGATATACCGCTCCATCAGAGCCAGAAACAGGTTGGGGTTGAGAGGTAACCCAATACTGGTAGCACTCACAGCCGCATACAGACCAATGCTCTCCAGCTCAGTCTGAAAATGATTCAGGGCCCAGGCAACTAAACGAGCCCATCGAAGATTTGTAGGGGTAAGCCACCCATTGGTCCGAGGATTAACCTTTGGGTATACTCCTCCTTGTCCCATGAAGTCATTGCAGAAAGTCGATAATTAGACTAGTTGGAGCAGTGAAGTGCCTTCACTTGGGACACTACCCGAAAATAATCCCCTGAAAGGCATTACAGAGCCGAAAGGGCGGCTTACAAATAACCCTTGGTCGGATCCTTTCTGGTAAAATATCTTCCCCGGCTGGCCGTGAAGATTGGGAGTCAGAGTCCACGATATCCTCCTCGGATGTGTGGCATGGAAGAATGCCGAGATGGGATAATCTCTCGGCATCCTGGGCAGGTACATGACCATGCCCCCAGCAGTAAAAACCCAGTCTTCCTTCTTGGGCTTCGTCTGGGATTGTTTGTCAATCATATCCCCGAAGAGGAAAGCCGGTTTTATATATTTTGCCCCATCTATATGCGTCAGGGGCTCTCCGCTGATCATGCTCAACAGCATTCGTTCCCCTTGAGACGATATCAGATTTCCCCTTCCTTCAGGATAATGGGGTCCGAAAATAGGAAATGTCACATGGGACAAATCCTCCAGGTAATTGGAGTTCAGCATCCCAGCAGCAGAACCCATCACCTCAGCCAACAGAGATATCTGCAAGTTAACTACAAAGTGCAAGGAAAACAAGTCAGTTTCTATACTAGACGTTACATCTTGCAGCTTATGCCAAAGATCAACAGTCTGTGCTTTTACGCCAAGACTGTGAAAACTTGAATTTTTACGCTGGAATCTCATTCCCAGGCGTACAAACCAAGATTGGCAGTATACACAAAAATGACAGTCTATGTTTTTATGCCAGACTGCCAAAGTGGGAGTTATTACGCCGGAATTTTCATCCAGAGCGTAACACCCAAAATTTGTAGTATACGCCAAATTTTGACAGTCAAAGCTTTTACGCCAGACTGCGAAAATATAGAGTTTTTACGCTGACACATTAGAAATGTGGACGTAAAAGATAAAATATCTCTGTGCATCATCTTCCTCGAAGAGGCGTTCAGCACAGAAGATGGCCTAGCGCATCCACATACAACGTGTGTGAAGGGTTTTCTTCATTTTTCTCGTCCCAAAAGCTTTACCTATAACGCCCGGTGCACAGCTCGTCGGTGGGATGCTTCGTTCAGAGCAAGGTTCGCTCTGCCCGATGGAAGTCGCTCTTGCTTGGGCAGAGGAGCGAGAAGAGGAGGCAGCTTTCTTTCCCTTAGAGGCAGAGGTTGGTTTCGGTGCCATTGCTAAAAAACTTAGAGTGCTCGGAGAAGAAACGAATGAGAGTTCTCAAAGAGACGAAGGTTTTTCTTTTGCAAAAGACAGGTGAAGAGTTTTCTCTCTGAAGGCCTTGGGGTATATATAGAGTTCAGATGGACTCCTCGAATCCCTAACTAAATTCGATATTTAATACTCGGTTATGATTCGGGACTACGTCAGCCTATCATTTAGGGAAGACGGACAGTCAGCGAATTCGAAAAGTTTTTCGTGCAGAGCAGATTCGTGATTTTATGCTAAAGAGCTCTTACGCTCGGGACGCTACAAATCTATGGTTTTACGCTCAGAGGCTATAAGTCTACGGTTTTATGCCCGGATGCTTTTACGCTCGATAGCTTTTACGCTCGAGAGGCTAAAAACCTACGACTTCACGCTCAGAAGCTACAAATCTATGATTTCACGCTCGGTAGCTTTTACGCTCAGAGGCAACAAATCTACGACTTCACGCTCGAAAGCTTTCTTGTCAGAGGCTACAAATCTACAGTTTTACGCCCGGATGCTCTTATGCTCAGCAGCTTTTACGCTCGAGAGGCTACAAACTTATGATTTTATGCTCATCTACATTACAGATCTATGACTTTCCGCATATCTGAAAATACACAGGCCAGAGTATGCGTATATCTGAACAAATCTCAAGGCGGTCAATTACAAGGGTTCACGCAGAAGATGCTCCTTCTTGGCCTCAAAATATCCCAAGTACCCAAAGCATACAGAGTTTAGCATTGGAAATAACTCTTCTCCTTGGGTCGATTGGAAGTTCATCCAAAATTCAGTCAAAATATTTTCTCGACAGTTCAAGCATGGTCAGTTTTGACAGCCATTTCTCGCCCTATTTCAAGGAATTTTCGGGAAATCATTCTTGAAGATGATGGTCTGAACAAAAATTCTCCTTCTCAGAAGAGTGACAGTTCAGAATTCTACGCAGTTCCTCATTCCTAACAGCAGGACAGTTCGAATATTCGACTTAAATGCTAAGCAGTTTTTTACGCGTCCTTAGTTACGCGTAAAAGAAAGGACGGAACCAAATACTCTTTTTTATCAGAGTCGGCATAAAGTTATTCAGACGTGTCGAAGCTACACATATTCAGACTTCATCACAGCAAAAAAATATGGCAAATCATCAGATGCGTAAGAGAAGATGACTTTATTAAATCATGATTACATATGAGGGAAATCCAGTCTACAAAGGGTTTTTTATCTTCATGATTACATATGAGAGAAATCCCGTCTACAAAGGATTTCTCATCTTCATTTAAAGATTACGCCCAGAATATGTTCTATCAGGTTCTCGCATTGGTGGAGATCTTTATTCGTCTTCTTCAGCAGTTAATCGATTTCCGCGGATGATTAACAAAAAAAATGATTAATGGCGGGAGGATACAAAACTGGGCATGTTTGAATCATTCAAGAGCCCATCCTCTATACACCATGACAGATTGAGTTAAGGTTTTAGACCCAACTCAATACTAGAAGACAGGGCTAGTTTGTCTGCCCTCGTCCACCAACGATGGGAGAAAATACAGCTTGCAAGCTGTATGGTCGAATGTGACCCTTCCTCTCTCCTGGACGAATCGCCATATGAAGTTGTTGATTATCCCGAGCAAAGGAAGCTATGATATCCTTCCATGGTCCATCATTGCAGAGGACATTTGCTCAAAGACGCCTTCTTTTTTGGCTCCTTAGATGCTGGAAGAACATGATCTTCTTCTTCCTCAAGTCGACCCGACGAACTCCGGCAATCATCTCTGTGTGGTGAAGGAAATATGGGAATAACAGGTTAACTCCTCAGCCTTTATATAGGCAAAAGAGAATACACCGAATCCCAACAAATCCCCAAGAATCTGCCAAGAAATCAGCCTCGAGGAACGAGCCAGACTTGACCATTTCATGCTTCATTCAAAGTGTTTCAAATTACGAGGAATTTAAAAACTTTGAAGGGGGTCTTGTAGAAGAATAAAAAATACGCTGCAGAGTTATACGCAGTATTTTAGTGTTGTGGCGTAAGACGTGACTTCAGAGCCATCGACGTACAAACAGAGCTTCATCACTAGTACAGCATAAAACATAGCTCCAAAACAATCCGCGTAATGTAGTATGTTCAGAATGCTTCAGCGTAAAAAGGTTGTTATATCGCCACTTTGGCGTAAAACCTACTCGCTTTTAATACAGTGGGAAGTCGTACGGAGAACTCTTCGTATTCCTCGAATGAACCTGTCAGATCATGCAGTGAACCTGACTCCTGACAAAGAGTACTACACGACTATCCAGACGACAGCTGTAATGATGGTGCGGCACAGAGACCCAAATCGTCATTTAGTAACGTTTCCTTGATACAAAATGCTTTTACGCATATAAAGGAATACGCTGCCTAGTTTTATACAGGCAGATGCGAGCTTTTACGCTCAACAAGAGACAAACGAACCGCCATATCAAAAGCTGCTCTTCGTACAGAGCTCGAGGCACGTCTCGGCAGTTAATGCGCGTGATGGGGGCAGATCTCTGCATTTAATGCACGAGATTTGGTTCTATTTTCAAAGACTGGGTGAGCCATAATTACGGCTAATACGTCCACATCATCACCTCTGCATATTATGCCATCAGGCTATTTTCAGCTATAGGAGCACGCTGTACGCTACCTCCTTGAAATACGCTGACCTGGCTATTTTCAGCTATAGGAGTACGTCGTATGCTCTCTCCTCGGAATACGCCAACTCAGGCTATATTTGCATTGGTGTGTATTAAGGCTATTTGGTCCAGAATTAGCTCAAGACCTCAGTCAAGGAAAGAGGATCGGCTATCTTGTACACTAGCTACCTATCCACGCAGCATCAGGCTTCTACGCCTACTGGGCTTCTACGTCTACCTGGCTTCTATGCCAGTTTGACAATAATTGGGCTTCTACGCCATGGTGACAGTTATTGGCTTCTACGCCAACCTTTTCTACGCGAGGGACAGCTACCTACGTGGCTTGCATACCGTGATCTTCGCAGCAGTTATACGCATTATCTCATAATGGGACACGCGTCACACGCAAATTCAGAAGATTATTTATACGTGGGTGGCAGTTATTGTAACCGCCGCATAAAAAGTGCCATACTCTCCACTATCCGACTTCTACGCCGACTGGATGGTTACTGTCACTAAAACCCTATAAATAGAGACCTCTATTGACAGAGGTCCAGGGTCGAAAAGTCAGAAACTCGGAGAATAAAAGTCAAAAAATCGAAGAACATAGAGAGTAGAGCACAGACAGAGAGTAGTGATCGACGACTTTGGCGTCGAGCATCCACTCCCCTTTGCAATCTTTGAAGCTTTTCCGTCTTCTACAGCACTTCTTCATCATCGTGTGGTCCAAGGGACAAAGTGATCGACCGCAGATCAAACTCCTATAGTAATATTTATCCAGATTAAAATTTGTACTTAACATCCTCGTATAGGATTAATTGTACTTCTTGTTTGTAAACCAAAGAGAGGGTTTCGTATAAACCTTGTTTCATTTCTTTCGTTTACTATCAAACACTATCTGGCTAAAAATATGGGATTGGCGTGACTCTCTCGGAGAATCAGGGGCCTCAAAGCTTGTCGTCTTTTGAACGACAAAGGCCGCTAATTGAAATAAATGGGTCATCACCGTCCGTATCTCCAGTGGAGCTTCCGGGTTATAGAAGGAAAAGTGCAAAGGAGCCCAAATGCCTTACTTGCTTTTCTCCCCATTCCATGCTCTAAGCATGCCATATACATGACATGATAATACCTCTAATAACTATCAGGTCTACTAGCATGCAAAATTTCTATTAGCAGTTATTCCTAACGGACGTCCATATGTACAGGAGGCCAGACCTGTCACGCAGTCCGTGATCTATATGAGACTCACAATTCGTGTAACAACTGTGTCACGGCCAATGAACCTAATGATGCTCCATAATACTGGGGTGGTCTCATAGAGTAGGTCCAAAAATATATATACATAAACATCTATATAAGTAGAATTAAACATGCATGTATCAACTGGAATGTCAATAATCATACTATGGCAAGGTATACTTGTCGAGCAAAAAGTTCTGTATAGCACGTCCAAATAGTGTTTTAGTTGTAGTAAGAAGAAGTGGGTTAGGGTTTGGAAGTGTAATATATATATAGGGATAAGGAGGCGGTGAGTTAACTGCTGCTGTTTTCCTTCCATTGGTTTTGGTTGCGGTTGGGGAGAGTTTAGTAATAACAGGAAATAAGGCGGTGGGGGATGAGTCACATGTGGGGGATGTTTTTACGCGCGGTGTATGAAATTAAGCGGCGGGGTATACTTTACGCGTGGAGTATTATTTTACGCACGGAGCGGTGGAAGTTATATTTTTACACGTGGTGAAGGGATTTAGGCGGTGAGGGCTTTTACGCTTGGGTTTATTTTACGCGTGGGGTTATTTTACGCGCGTAGAAGGAAAAAAGCAAAGTTGGTTTTTGCTACTGCTACTGTTGATATTTTCCTAATGGGTTTGGGTTTGAGGTTAACGGGTTTCGGGTTGAGATCCAATAGGAATCCAAACCCATTTTATTTTATTTTCTTTTTCTTTCTTTTTTAATAAACTACATATATATATATATATATATATATATATATATATATATATATATATATATATATATATATATATATATTTCTAGAATTTATATTGGTGCACGTGCAACTGTCCAAAGGGTCTCCTATATGGAATAAATTAGAAAAAAATTATAATGGCCCCATAAATCTTCTATTTACACAAACACCTCAATTAAAAATTAATAAAAATCTATTCCTTCTATTTAGCTCATAATTACTATTTAAATTAATACGGTCTTCAGAATTAGAGATTTTACATAAGGTGGGTAGATTGTAAACACCCGTATTTAAAAAAAATAAAATATAAATTTTTGGGATTTTCTGTAATTTTAAATAATTAAAATAAATGTTCTTCAGAGGATAAATATTTTTGAGTAGTAAATTAAATATTAAAATATTATAAAAATTATAAATTTGAGTGTAAAATAAATAATTAGTCATAGTGTAATTTTTTTGGAATTTATAGAGCCCAAAAACTATTTTTAACAACTAAAAACAACATTTCTAAATAAACCAGATTAAACCAACCTGAACCGAACCAAACCAAGCCTAAATAAACCGAACCCAAATAAACCAACCCAACCGTAATGGGTCGGATATGAACCCGACCCGACCGCTAACCCGATCCGACCCGACCCGTTAACTCATTATACACAGTAACCGTAGTTTTAAACACCCGACCGTTCATCCACCGCCGGCCGTTACTTCCCCGCGGCCGTTCACGTCCCAGCCGAAACTGCCGCCACCGACCCTCTGATCCCCCTCCCTGTAACCGCCGTGCCCTTCCCTATTTAAACCTCCACCGAACCCCCACAACCACCGCCATCACCACCATCATCCACCATCATCCGCCACCCCCACCGCGACCGCCGTCTTCTTCCTCTCCGACTCTGGCGACACGCCGACCGACCCCGAGCTCCCCACGGCCACCCCAACTTCGTCGGCAATGACCCCCGCCAACCCCAGCAGCCACAGCAGCCGCAGCAACCGCCGCCGTGCCCCGTCGCGCCGCCTCCTATCACGACAGCAAAAATCAGCGAGGTACCCGTCTTCTAGCTCACGTATCTCCCTGTACATAGATCCAAACTTCATTCTGTCAAATCCTATGCGAAGACCACGTGACCCTCTCGAACCCTGTGTAATTAGTTTGGGGTATCGCATCCTGTGTCGGTCGTAGACTGCGACGCAAAAATAAGAAAAATAACCCAAATTTCTGTAATTCAGGAAACTGGCCCGAACTCACAAGTTCACGGTCATTTTACGACCAACTTGTTTAATAATTCTAAAATTTTCTTGAACAGTAAAATAGACCATATAACCGAGTTTTAAACTCTGTAATTAGTTTAATTTAATATGTTATAGATTATAATTTATTTGCGGGTGAAATTGACCAAAAACTTGGTTATTTAATCTCAAATTTTCTTGAAACTGGGTTCGCCCCGCTAAAAGAGGCGACTTGGTTGTGTGTGAATTACACCAAAAGGTGTGCATTGTCAATACGGACGTGTAGAATTTTACGAAAGTTGATTTGGATATGCGTGCACACCGGAATTAATGCGTATCCGTCAAAATTATCCCATATCGGACTTATTCTGAAACTCGTTTTAACTTTGTGTGTGTTTGTCATTTCGTAACGAAACTTGCACCATCGGATTCGTAGCATTATGCTGGTCCTGTGACCCAAGTTTGGTTTCGATTCTGAGAACGTTGATGAAACCTCATATCGTGGGTCCCACGGCTTCACTTGACGGGCAATTTTGTGACCGGCTCATCGGAATCCAGTTATGGACTTTCCATTAGGTTCGTATCATTGTTTTGGACTTGTAGACACTAAGTTTGACAAATTTGGAGAACTTTGTCTCTAGCACATTTTTTGGTGCAAAGTGGGCCGCATGTGGACCCCGCTTTAACCAGAAACTGTCAATTTTGCCCATGTGTCCAAATTGGACTTATGGGTAGGCAATCCTAGATATTTCATGTATTATAAGAATGATGGTAATATTTATTTCAGCAACCAGAGGAGTACTTGAAGATCCCGCTGTTACTAGAGCAATTGGAGGAATTCAAACCCCACGCAAGTGCACATTGCCAAACTTGCAGTACTTGCTCTAATATTATTCTCTTGATTTATTTATGTGATGTATCTATTTAACCTAGGACTGTGAGATGTTGCTTAGTGTCCAAATAAGATTTGGGTGTCGACGTTGTACGCGAAGTCGTGTAACGTCACTTAGAGAATTGATATTGTGATCCTATATAATTTTTGTGCTTGCTTTATCAAGTACGTCATACCATAGGACACTTGACACTGTTCATAAGACAGAATCTTTCCTGAGTTATTCATGGTGATTCTGTATAGGGTATAGGATTCGTGACATAGATATTACTTATGCATATCTATCATTATGACTCGCTGCATTAGCTAGAGGTCATGATCTTGCGTGTTATGGACATGAGACGTTGTGGATATGAGACGTATGATTACATTGGGTGGGGAGAGACACACAGGCTACAGGCTGATCATATATATATATAAAACCTTATTATTGCAGTGCTTAAGTCTCTAAACCCGAGCTTGACCTACTACGTGATATTACTGCTATCGGCTCCCCGACACAGAGCTTGTAGTGGTCTCAGCCTGAGTACTAGTGATGCTCTCATCTTGCATATAACATAGCTGGTAATATAGTTTATCCTATTGATTCATTTTATATACTGCATTTATTTGGCTTGAGTTATTCTTATACCTTGTTATGTCCTCTGAGGACCTGGATCCGGATTATGTCCCCAGTTTAGCGGAGAAGATTTATCCTGAGGTGTACGGGACATGAGCAGACGTTGGAGCTGAACCTATACCAGAGGACGAGGTGATGCTCAAGGATTTCACCTGACTATCTGCTTTTTATATACTCAGTCTTTTCTGTTATTGGATACTTTATTTCCTGTCTAGTAAATTGATGTACCAAACTCATTTTTGGGCTGTTCTTCGATATATTTTATTTGAGACTTGATGTTGGTTTATACGTTGTTATTTTGATATTGATTTATCTGCTGTAGATGAGATTAGATTTTGACATGTATTGTAGACCTAATTACTGTTGTTTTACAACTTAAGTACACTCTAACGGGTCTATTAAATTGGGTTTGCCCATTGGAGTGTGCTGCTGGCCATTGCCACGTGTCTAGTCCCTCGGTATTTTGGGACTAGGGTGTGATACCCTACCCAATGTAACCTCATGTCTCATGTCCATAACACGCAAGATCATGATCTCTAGCTAGTACAACGAGTCATAATAATTTCTATGTAGGCAAGTCTTATGTCACGAATCCTGTAAACCTATACAGAATCACCATGAATAACTCAGAAAAGATTCTGTCACATGAATAGTGTCAAGTGTCCTATGGTATAACGTACTTGATAAAGCAAGCACGTAAAAATATATAGGATCGTGGTATCAACTCTCTGAGTGACGTTACACGACACCGCGTACGAAGTCGACACCCAAATCTTGTTCGGTCGTTAAGCAACGTCTCACGGTCCTAGGTTGAACAGGTACATCACAGAATATATATATATATATATATATATATATATATATATATATATATATATATATATATATATATATATAAAGATTTGGGTGTTTAAGCAACATAGAAAGATTTGGGTCGTTAAGCAACATAGTTCTTTCTATATATATATAGAAAGAACTTAAATAATAAACTCACAGGATCTACTACGAGTTGGCAAGGTACACTTGCATGTGTTCTGAGCTCCCTCAGTTGCTCCGAGATAAGTGGAATCTCCAGATACGCCTCCAAATGCTGAAACAAACATTACTATTACTCTCAGAATACTTAAAATAGCTATAATTGACTACCCATAAGTCCAATTTGGACACAAGGACAAAATTGTCAATTTCTGGTCAAAGCGGGGTCCCATGTGGCCCACTTCGCACCAAAAAATGTGCCAGAGACAAAGTTCTCCAAATTCGTCAAACTTAGTAACTGCGAGTCCAGAACAATGATACGAACCCAACAGAATATCCAGGACTAGATTCCGATGAGCCAGTCACGAAATCGTCCGTCAAGTAGAACCGTGGGACCCACGAAATGGTATTTCGTCAACGTTCTCAGAATTGAACCAAACTTGGGTCACAGGACTAGCGTAACGCTATGAATCTGATGGCATAAGTTTAGTTATGAAATGACAAGCACACACGAAATTATGACGAGTGTCAAAATAGGTCGATACGGGGCTTTTCGTTGGATACGTGTTGATTCCGGTGTGCACGCACATCCAAATCAAATTTCGTAAAATTTTATTCGTCCGCGTTGACGATACGCGCCTTTCGGTATAATTCGCACATGACGAAGTTGCCTTGTTTAGTAGGACGCAACTTGTTTCGAGAAATTTTAGTTTTAGAAAACCAAGTTTTTTGTCAACTTCAACCACGAATAAATCACAATATACAATAAATTAAAATAAACTAATTAAAGGGATTAAAACTCGGTTATGTTATCTAATTTACTGTTTAAGTAGAATTTAAAAATATTAAGTAGGTTGGAAGAAAAATAGACATGAACATGGGTGGTTGGGACAGTTTCTGAACTACAAAATTGGTCATTTTTTTCTATTTTGCGTTGCGAATTGCGACCGACACATGACACGATATACCGAACTAATTATACAGGGTTCAAGAGGGTTATGTAGTCATCGCATAAGATTCCATGGGTCGATATTTGGATTACTGTGCAAAGAGTTACAGGGGTGGGAAGTAGGGTACCTTGCTACTGCTGTTGCTCGGGAATTCAGGCGGGTTGTGCGGCGGCTACTTTGCGGCGGTGGCGCACGGCGGTCCAGCGGCTGACGGAGGCGACGATGGTCGGGAATGAGATAGGAGTTGTTGTTGGTGAGGTTCGGCTAGGCTGGAGATTTTATAGGGGTGAGGGTGGGCGGTTACAAGGAGCCGAAGGGAGAGGGTCGGCGGCCGGTTCGGGGAGGGAAAGAGGGTGAGTTTTACTGTTGCTGAAGGTAAGGGGTTAGTGGGTTACAGGTTACTGGGTACGGGTTAGGATCCAGTTTGGTTTGGTCTAGTACGGGTTGGGTTGGTTTGGGTTGGTTCGGTTTAGGTTGGTTTAATTATAACAATTCATATATGGCCATAAAAAATAGTTTTTGGTCCCAATAAATTTCAAAAAAATTACACAATATTCTATTATTAATTAGAGACACCAAAAAATATAATTTTTGTACTATTTTAAATAATTAATTTAATACAAAAAATATAAAACCATGAACAACATTTATTATAATTAGCTAAAAATTACAGAAAAATCTCTCAAAATTTTAAGAATTTATAATTCCAATAATTAAATTTCTAAAATTAAATTCTAAAATCTGGGTGTTTACATGAATTTAGACCTAATTTTTTAATGTTTGGTAATAATTTACTAAATTACGTTATGCTAAATTTTATGTGTTGCACATAGTTTGGAATCCATATCGTGATTTGCGACAGAGTAGTCATCCATTGCAACCAATCGCTTTATATCACGGTCTGATAAGTTGTCATGAAATCGAGGAGCCTTATATGCCTGATAGAGTGCTCCATCAGTTTGGCTACGTACAAACATTATCGAAACGCACATTAAAAATGATAAGTGCTCCGAGAGGTACAAAACCCCTAAACTATATTTCTGCGACGTTCAACTGGGTCTCGAACTTCTTCACTGAGTGGCAACGTCATGTTATTAGAGAATCTGAACGACAATCAACAGTTAATATGATGGACTGTAGCGGCGACTATATCGCCTACTACGCTGGTGTCGGACTACCTACGTTGTTCAAACGCGAAGATTGTGAGGATCTACAGCACATCGACAATACTAAAGATTTTTCTTTCTTGGAAAGTAGGGAGCAACGTACAAAGAGACGCATAAAGTTTAGGCCATGTTTCAATTGATGTAGGCGTTGTCGAGTATTTTGCTACATTTTGTGTTTCGAGTTTTTTGGATTGTAATCTTGACATGTTAAACTTTGAAGTTGGTTGTAACTTTGTGTTTCGAGTATTTAGCTATATTTTGAGTAGCTTACATTTTGAGCATCTTATATTTTGAGCATTAGATCTTTGGGGTAGCATATATTCTTTGGGACTGTCAAAACTTTGACAGTCCTAGTCTTTATTGGTTATGTTTTGTAACTTATATATATATATATATATATATATATATATATATATATATATATATGTGTGTGTGTGTGTGTGTGTGTGTGTGTGTGTGTGTGTGTGTAAAACCCCTATTCCTAAAAACCATAATTTTCCTTTTTAGTTAATTAATAATTTAATAATTAGTGGATAATTAGGAGAAATAGATTTTTTATTAGTTTTTATTTTAGGTGTTGGTAAATTTAGGGGATTTATGGGGCTATTAGGAATTTTTCCTAATTTATTCCATGTAGGAGACCCCATGGACCGTTGCTAGCTTACTGGTATGTATTAATACAAATTCTAGATTTTTTTTATGCGTATATATGTATATATATATAAATATATATACATATATATTTTTTAAGGAAAAAGAAAGAAAAAGAAATGAAAAAGAAAAAGAAAAGAAAAGAAAAGAAAAAAAACATAACAAAACACAAAACTTCATATAGCAATCGAACAGCAAATCCATTACTCAACAAAACCCACCCGCCTAAGATTAAATAGCAGCAGCAGCGCAACTTCTTAAGCCCCCCCCCCCCGCGGATGATAATGACCCGCTCTCTCTCGGTCTCCCTCTCTTATATATTACTTCAATGCTTTCTCCCAAACCCTAACCCTAGATCACCCAATCCCTTCCTCTTCCCATCTAGACTTAAGGAGCACCACCACCGCAGCCAGAGAACCGCGCCAGGCCGCCAAACCAATTCCGACGACCGCGACCCCGCGCACCCCGCGCACTGCAGATTTCTGCAGCGAGGTACCTGTGTTCCAGAGTTATTTTCCGACGCCTCGCTCAACCAAACGCCACCCCGTCTTCACCGGTACGCTCACCCCTTAACCCTCTTCAATATCTGTGTGATAGTAAACCTCGAACAACGCGTAACCATAGGCAAAAACAGCGCCAAAGTTGGCAAAAATAGACCAATTTCTGGGATCACAGAAAACTGCGGTGATCACCCATGTTCCCGGATACGTATCTCCCACCACAGAGATCCGAATTCAATGATTATATTTTGGTATATGGAGACCACTTGACCTAGTTTAATTTTTTTAAATAAACCTAGATTATTAACTGCTGTAGGTAGAATTAAATTCGTTGGAAAACTCCGCGAACACACTTTTTCCAGATTTTCAAAAGTTGTAAAACGGAACGGGCCCCGCCAAACGGGACCGCCCCACCGTGTAACAAGTGTACCAAACGGTGCGCACAACGTAACCGGATACGTGAGAGTTCACGAAAACTGATTCGGACGCGTGTGCGCGCCGAAATCAACCCGTATCCGCGGACAAACCCCGTATCGTAACTTTTGCGAAAGTCGTACGCATTTTGTGCACGCTCGTCAGATTGTGACAAAACTTACGCCACTAGACTCATGGTAACACGATGGTCCTGTGACCCAATTTTCACGTAATTCTGAGATAGTTGACCAAGTCGCCAATTGGCGGACCCCACGGTTGACTTTTTGGGCGAATTTGTGTTCGGCCCATCGGAATCCACATTTAGACATACCGTTGGGTTCGTATTGACATTTAGAGTTGTTTGACCTATAATCTATTCTATTTAGAAACTGTTACCCTTGGCACATTTTTTGGTGCAAAATGGGCCACACATGGACCCCACTTTTACTCGAAATTACCGTTTTGCCCTTGTGTCCAAATTGGACAAAAGAAAAGTACTTTCTAGCTATTTTGCTTATTCTGGGAATGTTGGTGATATTTATTTCAGCATCCGGAGACGTTCATTCTGAGGCCGCAGCTTCTACTCCTGCGTGCGTGACATATGGACATTACATTTTACAGCTTTCTCGCCAGGCAAGATACCTTGCCAAATTATTTACAGTACTTTGCATGCTATTTATATTTCTGTTTATTCATTGCCTGTATAGTTTTGTTCAGTTATATTAATTGCATGTGTAGTTCGTTCAGTCATTACTATATATATTAGATATGTTGACACACACTTGACACCTAGTATCATGAGAGGACAATCATTAGGCGTATGGGCTTTTAACCACTTTGGTAAACCGTAGTATATAGTTCGCACTACGGGCGTGTGTCGCGCTGGTCCCTACTCCCGAGGTATGTCGATTTTTGTAGAGTTGCATTGGTCGCTACCCCCGAGGTATGTCAATTTCTGATGTTCTAGACGGGTGTATGAGTTGTAAGGCTTAGATCGAGTAGCCTACCCTTGCCCATACATCAAAAAGTTGTCCTCATTTGCATTCATATAGATTGTCTTGTACAGCGTACTTATATATTTTCAAACATTATGCATGTTTACTGTATTCAAATTGGCTTGCTTCTATGTATCTTGTTACGTCTCTCTGAGGACCTGGTCCCTTTCCAGGTGTATCTGTTCTTGAGTATTTGCGGGAGCGCAGATTCAGATGGTTACATATGTTTCTAGGATGTCTTCTCTTCGAGCCCGTGGTCGTTAGCTGGTATTCTTATATTGTGTGTTATTGTGTTGTACCTTTACATTCGAATTGGTAGTGGATTTCCATCCAACTATCATCCTTAAATACTTATATTGAGATCTAGTTTCATAGATACTGGTTATTTATTTATTTTTGATTTTCGTGGATGAGATTTAGATTATACCCTGTGACTTGTGACATATATTTATACCACATGCGAGTTTATATTCATTTTACAGCGCACATGTGTATTATGGTATCCATATATTGGAGTTATCATATACATACGGCTGGCATGCTTACGTGTTCCTAGTCCTACGTATTTTGGGATTAGGGTGTAACATATTTTTGTGGAGGCCCATGCAGGTCGAGAGCATATTGTCTCGGTTATATTATTGTACCGAACAAGCCTGCACCTAGAAATAGAGTATATGATCTCATCCATAATTGACTATGATTCGCTCTCCTTCCAATCCATTCTATTTGAATAATTGTATCCTGCTTGATTCCTATACTTCCCTGATGATTCCTTGAGTATAGCCCCCTCCTAAAATATAAAATTCCCTGTTACTAGATGATAAGTAGGGTAACCTTCCTATTAAGAGTACAACTAGAGTGTTTACACACCATTAAGCCTAGAATATCTAGTGAACCCTAGAATTACTTATCTATAGATTGGTTTACCATTACCCCTTGATGTATTATGAAGACTTGAGAGTAGTATAGACACTACTAGAGTTAGCCAGAAGTTATACCATAATGTTTGACTCTAGTATTGAGGAACCAATAGAAAACCAAGATTGAATATTAGGACTGAACCTAACCTTCATAATTAGATAGTATTGGAGAACTATAAACTTAGATCATTGTCTTATTATTAGTAGACAGCACCTTAGGAAGCCTAGAGGAATGTAATTAACACTTTTCCTTGATCATACCTCGAACATAGCAACTAGCATACCACTTTCCCTTAGAAAACCATGATGCTATCTAGAGCCCCTATTTTAATTTCATATGTTGTTCCTCTGCGACTTTAACGTTCGTTAATTGCACGACGACTAAATTAGATTCTTCTTTTCTTCATCTTTTAACTCGTGCCACCTGACACCTCTGATTATAGACCAAGTATTTTATTCTATGATTAGGACACTACCAGAAAAAGTCAAATTAGCGACGTCTAATAACGTCGCTAAATAACCAAAAATCGTCGCTAATTTGGTTTAGCGACGTAATTAGCGACGTTTAAAAGCAGTCAGAAAAAACCAAGTCGCTAAAACAAAAAACGTCGCTAAACGTCGCTATGCCGACATTTTTTAGCGACTTTAATGTGTCGCTAAATTTAGCAACGTTTTGTGACGCCAAGTCACTAAAAAGCGACGTTTAGTAAAGTCGCTAAACGTCGCTGATTAGCGACGTCTATCGCGATGTTACACCGACGTCTTTAATGACCTGGCTATACTGCCATGTCAGCAATTGGCGACGTATAGCGACGTCATTAGCGACTTTTTACAGCATCGCTAAATAGCGACATATTTAGCGACGTAACTTAACGTCGCTAAACGTCGCTAATAACGTCGCTAATTTTAAAAAAAATAAAAATAAAAATAGTGTCCAGAAGCAAACATTGCTGATTCCTTACAGTTTTACATCATCTTCATCATACACACCAACATGATTCAATCTAGTTAACTATATAATCTAATTAAATTAAAGACCACAAGAAGTATCAATCCAATTAAATATGGATAACTATATAATCCAATTAAATTAACTAAAAAATTAAAGACCACAAGAAGCATCATACATCATGTCTATTGTTGAAGTATCAATAATTCATAATATACAATCGCATCCTAAATAATAATAAAAATAACTATACTACTACGGATCTGCAGGAGGCTGACCACCGGGCGCGCTTGAAGGATAAGAACTCCTCATACTCGTCCCGTGGAATCGACACCGATGTCGATGGAGAAGGCAGTGACGTCGGTGGAGGTCGTGCCCGCTCCAAGTCTGTGAGTCGCTGGTTGTAAGAATCCAGGGTAGATAACAACCTCGTACTGCTATCACTCATTGAATCCTGCATCCTCGTCATCTTCTCGCCCATCGATAGCTGTGACGCCTGCAGCTCCATGATATTGCGATTATTGGAGGCTCTAATATCATTTGTCAATTCCCGTAGCTCCGTCATACTGCGGTCGAGCATATCCAATCGTGCGATGAGCATCGGATCGTCCGCCTGTGGCTGGGACCGGGACTGGTCCTCCATACTTTGCAGCAAGTCATCACGGAGAGACGCAATCTGACGGTCAACGGCCTCCTGGACGGCCTCCTGGACTCTGGCCGACGACTGCGAGGGCTGCGACTGCGAGGGGTGTATGGAATGCGCAGCTGTCGGGGAGGCCCTAGATGACTGCATCGCAACCAGGGCGCCATAGGAGCCCGTACCATAGTACGTACCCCTCTGGAGACCACCAGCTGCGGTCACCCACAGGTCGTCCGCCGACGGAGATGGACCGGACTGCGACGAAGCACCAGCCTCTCCAGGTGTAGGTGCACTAGCAGTCGCCCGCTCACGAAGCCTAAGATACTCGGCCTAGAAAAGGTTTGGAAACTCAATAATTGCCTAAGTTATATTAAAATAAACACAAAGTAAAGTAATACTTACATAGGTCTGTGAGGCCCTTTCATCAATGAGATTTCCGTCCTTGCGATGGGTGGCTAAGAAGACGGTCACCATGTTTGCATCCTCACCCCTTTGTACCTATTAAAAATATATTATTTATTACTAAACTTAAATATTTTTTCCAAGTACCATTTTATGGTACTTATATTAAAATAATATATTTTAAAAGAAAAAATATACCAAACGACGGAAATATTCCGTCATCAGAATCGAGCCACCACACCACTTGGCAGCATTCTGCCTAGCCGCCTTGGCCTTCTTAGACCTTTCCTTGTAGCTCGGATCGTCGAATCTAGCCCTCATCGCAGTCCACTGCTCAGGCGTGATCCAACCTTGGATCAGTTTTCCAGCACGATCACGAGCCTTCTGGTCATCCAGAGCATCTCGGATAAGCTTGGCGGCAACGGTAGGAAAGAACCGCTTGATCAACTCGGCCCGGTGCGGAGGATAAAAATACGTTTGCTACAATAAATAATTCATTAAGTTAGCATCACGAATATGCATAAATTAGAGGATTTATTTAATATACTTTTACCTGGAAGTGCGCAAACCAGAACGCCTTCCTCTCCTCCGGAGCCTCAGAGTAGTTGATCCAAGGGCAACCGTAGTTGTTCCTCAGAAATTGGCCCAGGCGTCTCTGAACCGACGATGGACGATATCTATACAGAGATAATAATTTAGATTACTGAAAAAGTCAATATACGATGAATAAAGAGAAACACAAATATATACTAAACCATCTAATTGACTTACTTTGTACCGTCCTCCCAAATCTCTGTCCTCGTCTCCTCTGGTGGTGCGCATGGAGGATCTTGCTGATGCTGGAACAACGTCGGCACGACCTCCTCTACATGCTCATCTGTCTCCATGGTTCCGTCAGCAGGAGGAACGCTGGACGAGGGAGTACTATTACGCCTAGAACTACTCGTCCCAGGAGTGATGCCATGCAACGTCATCACAGTCGGAGATGTGGCTGATCGATATACTGCAGTACTGGACGATGATGATCCGAAACCAACAGTAGGCAGTACCGGAGTGGCACTCTGTCTACCTCGGGACCTGCCGAATCCTCCGCGTCGTCCTGTCATATCTGATAACAACATATGATGAATATAGAGAAACACAAATATATACTACATTCTACAGTCGAAATGTGATACATATCTGCAGGAACTGAGGGAACGCCTTGGCGAACTGCAGGAACTGCTGTACACCCTCAATGAATTCATCCCGCACACCGCACATGTCATCAGGATGACGGTTGTACATCCACGAACGATGACGCAGATAGTAATTCATATCCATTTCTAGAAACTTCTGCAAAATTGACAGTATGTATCATATAAATCATTACATGCAAAATTAACCGTACTATAAAAATCATAACTGATATAATACATATTTTCATTTATCAAAACTGCAGCTGCCCCCAACCCCATAGTACTATGAACTGCACTATAAGTGTGCAGTCAACACACTACAAATAGTGTGTCATACTATATGACTGCAACTGCCCCCAACCATACTCCTAGGTCAGTGTCCGTTATGGGAAAAGCAGTCATGGCATTGCACTAAGGCACCTGGTGCTTGAACAATTTTTGCATCAAAAGTTTCCCAAGTACACGGGCTATTGCTCTATGAAATGGATAACCCCATGCATTGTGGCTGTACTCACTCACAATTACCGGCAGATTACTGCACTCCCTTTAGTAAAAAAACCTAACCCCCCAAACTGGCACATTGATACACACATACACTCTTAAGAATTCTGTAATCAAAACTCACCTGGTACCAACAACACCTATTAAGTACTCTAAATTCTATACTTCATATAAACACTCCATCTATACTCATATAAACACTCCATCTATACTCCCAGATCTGGGATACACCTATATGAATGCTCAACCTTCACACCTATTACTTATTCTCTTCAACACATATATTAACTCAAACACCTGAGTAATACACCTCTTTAAATCAGTCACCCACTGCTACTGCTTACCTTCTTCCTCAATATTTGATTACCCCTTATCCCGAGCCACACACTCATGTGTGCACTATAGTATCACTATGAATACCCAATCTTCTCTCAGATGTTGGTGTTATATCTGACACTTGCCCTCATGTCCTTCAAATCATACGAGTTCAAACCCCATCTCAAACACATCCACATCCTGCCTTGCACTAGTTGCTGACTGGCTCAGTAAGTTGCTGCACAAGGATGCAGTATTTACACTGTATTAGGACCCCCTCACACCTGCCTGCAGAAGCTAACAACCAACTACAATGCACCTAAACCTTAATGCACACTATGTTCAGCTGTACAGTGCCTCCCCAAGTTGCCTGTTGCACATTGGGCTGATGTGCCTCAAGTCTTCCCCTGCTCACTGCTAGTAAGCAGTGCTCACTGCTGCTGTTACCTCTCTCGTCGACTTGGGCCAGTCGGCCCTAACCCTAACCCTAACCCTAACCCCATGTCAAAAAACCTAACCCTAACCCTAGGTCCTGATCAGTGTCTGTGTCAGTGTGTGTGTGTGTCGTGTCTGTGTCAGTGTCTGTGTGTGTGTCGTGTTTGTGTCAATGTCACATGTGTCCTGTGAGAGAGAGAGAGAGAGAGAGAGAGAGAGAGAGAGTAGGGTTTACCGGAGTAGTCGCGGTGGAGAGCCGGTCGACGGAGCGGGGGGAGAATTTTTTTTCTTTTCGAAATTTCAACAGATGGGAAAAAATGAAACCGAGCCCTAATTAACCATATTTTAGCGACGTTTAGCGACGTCCAATAAAAATGTCGCTAAATTAAATTTTAGCAACGTCAATGACGTCGCTAAACACGTTGCTAAATATTTTTAATATAAAGGTCGCTATATACGTCGCTAAACGTCGCTAAATTAGACATATTAGCGACGTTTAGCGACCTTAATTGAACTTATAGCGACTTATCTTTTAAAATCTTAATAAAAGTTGCCAAACGTCGCTACATGTCGCCATTTAGCGACGTCTAGCGACATTTTTATAAGGAGTCGCTAATTTATATATTATTAGCGACGTTTCTTTTGACGTCGCTAAAATACGTCGCTAATACCGCTTTTTCTAGTAGTGGGATATATAGCCTGCTAGGATTATAGTTGTAATTTTGAAAATTTGAAATTGTGTGCTTAGTAGTTAGAACTTGATGGTTTAAGCTATTCTTGTAGATTGAGACCTGGTGCTTATCCCTTAGTTTTAAATTGCATAACATGTACCCCACCTCAATACGAGTTATATTCCCTTTTCCTTAAGGCAAGTAACTGTTTCGTTCTTACTAATGACACTTGTACTAAGACTAAGACTTAGGACGACCATGACCTATATAATGAAAGAGGATACCCTAATAAGTACCAAGACCCCTTCCCATAGACCGTAACAGGAGTTTCTACGGTATCCTTAAGACAATTACAGTACTAGTTTATTGTTATAAGTTGGGTAGTATACCTCACAACATAGTATCACATAGTCTTTTGACCTATTATTGAAGTGTAACTGAACAACATTAACTGTATGCTAGCTTAGGACGATAATATTTTTTTCAGACTGTAGAACTCAGAGGCTATACCCCTACTTTGTCGACTATCGACTTAGACAAGGAATTAGTATGACAACTGTAGAGATTATGGAGTCTTATCTTTTGTGAACTTGAATTGTTATGTACCTTCTTTCATCATAATCCAGCGTATTTATGTTTGCTGTACTACCTTGGCTTATGTTGCTATTATAGCCTAGTTTTTGCAAGCTTATTCTTTTATCGAGCTTGCTCATGACATATGTATTATTGGGTGCACACAATGATACAATTGCCTAATCAAAATCGGTGTATTAAGGTCTAGCTAACCTTAGTGCGTTTGGTTCGCTCTTCGTATGACTACTTTACGTGGATTGAGATATATGGTAGTAGACGGATATACTTGCCCCTAGACATGTCTGACATATCGTATCAGTTACATAACTGTACTGATACGAGCATATAAATAAGAAATTACCAAAAATAGGATTTTAATCCACAACTGTCCTAACAACTCTCTTTTCGAATTCTTTAATCTCTTTGAACCTCGTACTTGTATTCTATCACCTTCACCTTGAATTCTTTATTATTGCTCTCCGTCTTCCCTTATTTCGGAAAGACGAAACCTCGTGCTGGTATAAGTTGACACTGATAGTACTAGATATACCCCATAAGGCTAGTCACATGACTTAGTGACTCTCTTTTATAATTAATTAGGGGCATATCATAGGTGATATGTTTGGTGTTAAAACTTTGAGGATTGAATAACATGATTAAATAATTTGAGGAATAGTTTTCCTAGATGTATAGCCTTAGGTGATAGATGGATAAATTTTAAGTTCGGTAGATTGTGAACCCCTCACCCAAAATTAGACCTACTTGGCTGAGATAGTGAGACTAAGGTTAGATTGAGTCCAGTTAGAGATAGAACACGATATTTTTATTTAATTTTGCAATAATTATATCACTTAGTGCACCTTACCGTGCTTCAATAATTGGAGCACTACACTAGCCACTGCCTTCCTATAAACTTCACACCCTTATCCTAGACGTGCCCATCATCCAATTCTCATCTTTGTGCAATTTTCTAATTGTTGGACGCTTTTATGCAGAAGAGCATTTAGGTGTCCACACCATTGGACATGACACATGAAGAAACCTATTTTTCGCTCATGTGGATTTTTCTATAATTTTTCGGGATGTGCAACGCGCAACATCGTCCACCCCTTTAAACCTAGCCTTGCATTTTAAACAATCCAAATCTTATACCATCATTGACGTGCTACCTGGCTTAGTTTTAATTTCGAGGACGGAATTTTTATAAGTTGGGTAGAATGTAAAACCCCTATTCCTAAAAACCGTAATTTACCTTTTTAGTTGATTAATAATTTAATAATTAGTGGATAATTAGGAGAAATAGATTTTTATTAATTTTTATTTTAGGTGTTGGTAAATTTAAGGGATTTATGGGGCCATTAGAAATTTTTCCTAATTTATTCCATGTAGGAGACCCCGTGGACCGTTGCTAGCTTACTGGTATGTATTAATACAAATTCTAGATTTTTTTTTATGTGTATATATGTATATATATAAATATATATACATATATTTTTTTTAAGAAAAAAGAAAGAAAAAGAAATGAAAAAGAAAAAGAATAAAAAAGAAAAGAAAAGAAAAGAAAAACAAAACATAACAAAACAAAACACAAAACTTCATATAGCAATCAAACAGCAAATCCATTACTCAACAAAACCCACCTGCCTAAGATTAAATAGCAACAGCAGCGCAACTTCTTAACCCCCCCTCCCGCGGATGATAACGACCCGCTCTCTCTCGGTCTCCCTCTCTTATATATTACTTCAATATTTTCTCCCAAGCCCTAACCCTAGATCACCCAATCCCTTCCTCTTCCCATCTAGACTTAAGGAGTGTCGCCACCGCAGCCAGAGAACAGCGCCAGACCGTCCAAACCAATCCCGACGACCGCGACCCCACGCACCCCGCGCATTGCAGATTTTTGCAGCGAGGTACCTGTGTTCCAGAGTTGTTTTCCGTTGTCTCGCTCAACCAATGCCACCCCGTATTCACCGGTACGCTTACCTCTTAACCCTCTTCAATATCTGTGTGATAGTAGACCTCGAACAACGCGTAACCATAGGCAAAAATAGCGCCAAAGTTGGCGGAAATAGACCAATTTCTGGAATCGCAGAAAACTGCGGTGATCATCCATGTTCCCGAATTCGTATCTCCCACCACAGAGATCCGAATTTGATGATTCTTTTTGGTATACGGAGACCACTTGACCTAGTTTAATTTCTGTTAAATAAACCTAGATTATTAACTGCTGTAGGTAGAATTAAATTCGTTAGAAAATCCATCGAACACACTTTTTCCAGATTTCCAAAAGTTGTAAAACGGAGCGCGCCCCGCCAAACGGGACCGCCCCGCCGTGTACCAAGTGTGCCAAACGGTGCGCGCAGCGTAACCGAACACGTGAGAGTTTGCGAAAACTGATTCGGACGCGTGTGCGCGCCGAAATCAGCCCGTATCCGCGGATAAACCCTGTATCACAACTTTTGTGAAAGTCGCGCGCATTTTGTGCACGCTCGTCAGATTGCGAAGAAACTTGCACCACTGGACTCGTGGTAATGTGCTGGTCCTGTGACCCAATTTTCACACAATTCTGAGACAGTTGACCAAGTCGCCAATTGGCGGACCCCACGGTTGACTTTTTGGACGAATTTGTGTTCGGCCCATCGGAATCCACATTTGGACATACCGATGGGTTCGTATTGACATTTAGAGTTGTTTGACCTATAATCTATACCATTTAGAGACTGTTACCCTTGGCACATTTTTCGGTGCAAAGTGGGCCATACGTGGACCCCACTTTTACCCAAAATTATTGTTTTGCCCATGTATCCAAATTGGACGAAAGGAAAATATTTTTTAGCTATTTTGCTTATTCTGGGAACGTTGGTGATGTTTATTTCAGCATCCGGAGACGTTCATACTGAGGCCGCAGCTTCTACTCCTGCGTGCGTGACATCTGGATATTATATTTTGCAGCTTTCTTGCCAGGCAAGATACATTGCCAAATTGTTTACAGTACTTTGTATGCTATTTATATTTCTGTTTATTCATTGCCTGTGTAGTTTTGTTCAGTTATATTCATTGCATGTGTAGTTCGTTCAGTCATTACTATATATATTAGATATGTTGACACACACTTGACACCTAGTATTATGAGAGGACAATCATTAGGCGTATGGGCTTTTAACCACTCTGGTAAACCGTAGTATGTAGTTCGCACTACGGGCGTGTGTCGCACTGGTCGCTACCCCCGAGGTATGTTGATATCTGTAGAGTCGCGCTGGTCGCTACCCCAGAGGTATGTCGATTTCTGATGTTCTAGGCGGGTGTGTGAGTTGTGAGGCTTAGATCGAGTAGCCTATCTTTGCCCATACGTCAAAAAGTTGTCCTCATTTGCATTCATATAGATTGTCTTGTATAGCGTACTTATATATTTTCAAATATTATGCATGTTTACTGTATTCAAATTGGCTTGCTTCTATGTATCTTGTTACGTCCCTCTGAGGACCTGGTCCCTTTCCAGGTGTATCTGTTCTTGAGTATTCGCAGGAGCGCAGATTCGGATGGTTATATATCTTTCGAGGATGTCTTCTCTTCGAGCCCATGGTCGTTAGCTGGTATTCTTATATTGTGTTTATTGTGTTGTACCTTTACATTCGAGTTGGTAGTGGATTTGTTTTCATCCAACTATCATCCTTAGATACTTATATTGAGATCTAGTTTCATAGATACTGGTTATTTATTTATATTTGATTTTCGTGGATGAGATTTAGATTATACCCTGTGACTTGTGACATATGTTTATACCACATGCGAGTTTATATTCATTTTACAGCGCACGTGTGTATTATGGTATCCATATATTGGAGCTACCATATACATACGGCTGGCATGCTTACGTGTTCCTAGTCCTACGTATTTTGGGACTGGGACGTGACAATATATATATATATATATATATATATATATATATATATATATATATATATATATATGAGAAAATGACAAGAAATTAAAACTAGGACTGTCAAGATTTGGACAGTCCTAATAGCTATTGGGACTGTCAAAATCTTGACAGTCCTAGTTTTTAGTTGGTATGTTCTGGCACTTATATGTGTGTGTGTGTGTGTAAAGACAGGGAATTAAAACTAGGACTGTCAAGATTTTGACAGTCCTAATATCTATTAGGACTGTCAAAATCTTGACAGTTCTAGTTTTTTCTAATAAAAAATAGGACTGTCAACATATATATATATATATATATATATATATATATATATATATATATATATATATATATAAGTTGATACCAAAACTTAATATACATGACTCATTGCACAACATACATGCAAAAGTATAAAATGTTCCATTTCACTTCATTTCATTTCTTTCATAGTCACTATCTATTGCACTATCACGATACAAAAGTACAAAATGTTATATTCCATTTCTATTGCATACAAAAGTACAAAATGATACAAAAGTATAAGATATATCAATCCATTAGAATATCAAAGTAGTCCTTAGGCAAGATTTTGGGATCCTCCATCTTCATCATCTTTTTATAGCCAGCAATTGCATCCATGTAGGGTGTCGTCCATGCGATTGTAACCAATCTATTGCTTCTTCATGGGATGCAAATCGAATATCCGTTGAGAATACATTCTCCAAATCAACCCCAATAGCAGGATGTACCACAACATCTGTACAAGGTAGGTCCTATAATCAATATAAAATAATCTAAAAATTAATAACTTCAAATAATTGGTAGTTCAAATTTGAACTGTCATAATTTGTACAGACTAATGTATCGAGTAGATTGTCAAAAATTTTACAGTCTTGAAGAAAATATGCTATTCAGTATTTTATCTTCAGGACTGTCAGTATTTTGACAGTCCACATAATATATAGGACTGTCTAAATTATGACTGTCGTAATTTATACAATTCTTATACGACGACTGTCGAAATATGGTTGTCATTTTACGTACCGTAGGTGCTTCGGAACAACCGACATATTTTTCGGAATGAGCGGATTGCACATTTAATGGATTGCATGATCCGACTTCTTCATCGAAGAGAATTTCGTGCATGGCTCCTACAATAGTCGAATAAAACTCAATAATTTGGTAACAATCGAATGCTTGAAAAACTTATTCATCGTATTTATCGAAGACATACCGAATTTAACAAAGAATATTCGTTGGAGAATCACCAAATCAAAATTTTCTTCCACTTGGGATCACAACAATCCAATTCCAAAATTAGATTTAGATTTTAGGACTAGGAGAGAATAATTGATTCTTCATTTGAAGGTGAATTTTTTTTTTTTTTTTTAGTTATATATGTTGATATGGAGCATCCTAAACAAATTTTAAAAAGGACAAATCTATAATTTTTAAGAACTAAAATATGGACTGTCCTCAGTGTTGCGTTTACCACAGTCTTCTAAACTTAAGTTCAAACCCAAGCGCGTATGTATGGATAACTCTCACTTATCCAATAGTGCACGTCATTCCAAGCACTTGGTTGCATTAAAATAAGAAAAAGAAGGAAAAAAAAAAAAGGAAGGGAAACCACCGCCACCGCGACTGGCGCCACATATGGCTTCGTTCCTCCTCTTCCTGATCCTAGGGTTAGGGTTCCGGTGGGGTCCCGCTGGCGCCTGGTCTGCGAAGGTCCCCTTTCGCATGGGCGACGTGCTTCCGATCCTCCCGCGCCAGGTCTCGTGGCCGGTGATGAACAACCTCCACAGCGCCATCGACCTCCTACCGTCCTTCGTCGGCTCCGTCGTCCCCGAAAACGGATCCGTTTGGTGGAAAGGCGCCTGCTTCTTCGACAACGAGGCCCGCATCGAGCTTAACGACGACGGCGGCGGCGGCGACGCCGACGGAGACGGCGAGCGGGGGCTAGGAGGAGGGACGCTCTATCTCAAGGCAAGAAACTTTACTTCCCCTTCCTAAAGAATCGGTGACGTCTCTGTCGTGTGTGTGTGTCGGACACGTATCAGACACGGAGACGGACCAAATCCTTCTTATTATTCCTTTTATTTGGATGCTTGAATAGTCACGTGGTTGTTGGTGTGATCGATCTTGTGAGAATAAGAACCAAACTACGGAAATATCGAAGCTTGGGAGGAATCTCATAGTTTGGATATGTCACTGATGTAGCATTGGTTAGGAAGCACAGATACTCGAGGAAAAGAAAGACTATTATGTATGTATTACACACGACACTCACACTCCACAACGTAAACACTCTGAAGAATGCGTCAGGTGCGACACGTGGGATTTGTATTTGCAGTTTGAAAGTGAAGAAGAGAAAGAATAGTTTTCATGACCGAAGCTAGGTGCTAGGTTCTGTGACATTACGTCTGTATTAATGAAGAGCATTATGGTTATGGGTTATGTAAATTTACCAAGAACAGATGGCTTCCCTCTTGAGAACCTGGATCAGTCAATAGAAATAAGCTTTTGGGTATCCTCAGGCTATTATGACGCTTGAAATGTATTATTTGAGAGGATTCTGCATTCAGCGTGGTCTCTCGCCATACTTGTGGATAAAATGGAAATTAGAAGAGTGGTCTAGAGAATTGATAAAAATAAATCCCTACACCTTAAGCTTCTGATTGTGATTGTTAAAATCAACTGAAACTTGATCAAGGTGTAGGTGGTGACCGTGGTGTCGGCTTTCAGTGTTTTCTTCTTCTTAGTGCTTCTTCATGATACTAATAACACATTAGGTGATATATATATATATATATATATATATATATATATATATATATATATATATATAACTTCTGCCTAGTCTAATAATACCATGACCTGTTGGAACGTTTTTGAAGTATGCGGTATTTTTCTTGCCAACAGGTCCCAAATTGGGAGTTTGTGCCCAAGAATCAGTCTGTATATATTACAGGTAGACTAGTTTCCAGGCTGTAATCCCCACACATATGTCTAACAATCTATTGTTTTCCATTCGTAATCCTCTCTACATCAGGTTGCAGCCCACGTGCACGCCCTATGCTCATCCACGTGCTGGACTAGCCTAGGTTCCTCATAACTCAGCCCATGCGCGAGGGTGCAGGTGTTAGGCTTCTTTTACATTATTGATAGCCCACAACTTAAGAACTGGAGCTTTTGGGTGAAGTGGTCAACTAACTAAGAAAATTGTGTGCATTACCTGAACTTGGCTACCTAGGCTTAGTCAAACACTACCTTTCCCATCTGCATCGACACTTGTTTACATTTGTTGTCATTTCTTTTGACATATATCCATAGTTTAACATTTTATCTTTAAATTGTCTTTGTTTCACCATCTTGTTTTTGTTCTGCAGACTAGTGCAGCTCACAGTTGGACTTGTATGGATCTCTATGTATTTGCAACACCATACAGGATCATGTGGGATTACTACTTCTCTGCTCGGGAGCACACTCTTGAAATAAAATCGTGGGAAGAACCGGCAGAAAGAGAATATGTATGTCTTTCTGCGTGACCACCCATGCACCTTTTTGTCCAACTTTAAAACAATGATAATTTTATTTTCATGTGAACAGGTAAAGCAACATGGGATATCTGTATTTCTTATGCCATCGGGTATGCTTGGTACTTTTTTGTCTATGATTGATGTCTTACCTCTCTTCTCAAATACGGGCTGGGGTCAGAATGCTAACCTGGTGTTTTTAAAGAAGCACATGGGAGCATCATTTGAAAAACGCTCTAAACCTTGGCGTACAACTATTAGACCGGAGGATGTTAACTCTGGTGACTTTCTAGCTTTGTCAAAGATCCGTGGTCGTTGGGGTGGATTTGAGACATTGGAAAAATGGGTTACAGGCGCATTTGCTGGGCATACAGCGGTTTGCTTAAAAGATGAAATGGGTAATCTTTGGGTCGGGGAATCAGGACATGAGAACGAAAAGGTAATACCTATAGTGCATGATTAGTTGTTAATTTAAAGAGGATTACTGCATTCACATGAAAGGTTCTGCTTTTTATTAGGAATGCATCCGAACCTTTTCTTTTGATTTGTTCTTTCCGATTGTATTCTGTCCTTTGAAATGGACTCTTCTTAAATGAATTTTTATGTTTACTTCTGATGTATGACCTATAGTGCGGCATTTTTGTAAACTCACTCATTTTTTAAAATCTGAAAATGACATTTTTTCTATCCCTGCCCTTTGTTTCCAAATTATTCTGATATAATGTTGTAGGGAGAGGAAATCATTGCTGTAGTTCCATGGGACGAGTGGTGGGATTTGGCGTTGAAGGATAATTCCAACCCTCAAATAGCTCTGCTTCCACTACATCCTGAAATGCATGCGAAGTTTAATGAAACTGCTGCATGGGAATATGCACGGAGCATGACAGGCAAGCCATATGGCTATCATAACATGATATTCAGCTGGATTGATACATTGGGCGAGAACTATCCACCTCCACTTGATGCTAACCTGGTATGGGTTTCAAGCGATAGATTGCAAAATAGTATATAGACAAATTGGTATGACCTTATGATTATTGGTCCGGATTTCCTCTTGTTTAAAACATGTATCTTCCTGTTTGTTACTTAGTGTTAACGATATGCCATGATGAAACCTGGGAAGTACTTTATTTTATTTAAGTATTTTCTAGATGTGTCGGCATTGATCTACCTTTGATAAATGGATGCTAATACAAGAACTATTAAATGACAATCATACTTGTATGACGTGTGTGATAAACAGGTAGAGAAATATCTAGTGACTAAAAAGATATTGGCTCCAGTTGTCATCATCATCCAGGTAATTTTTTTTTGGTCAGATTGGGTTTCTGTGCAACACATTTTTAAATCTTCGAGGATTCCCCACAAAGGAAATGATTATAGGTATTATGTGTTGACCCAATATCAATCTTCTTTCACAATCTGGTGACAATAAGCAAAGGTTCGAGTAGGAGAGGGTTGTGTTATAAATTTTCAAAGCCAGTTGCAAGGTAGGTTGACCTACCTTTTTTCTTTTATGCAGTCCAAGAACATTCAATTAAGGGGCAATCTTCAACATTCCCCACTTAGAGTCTAGACAAAGACGTAGATGAACATACATGTAATCATGTATAGAAAATAGCATTTGTTTTCTAATAAGCCAAGTAGCCAAAAAGCATATTAACGCCTGTTGATGAGAGAAATTGAAGAATGCGTTCAAGTGGTAAAATTGAAGTGTTATTAGTTGAGAATGAAAGTGGTTACGACTTGTGTTTTCTTCATATTGGTGGTTATTTGACAATTTAAGCATTATATTGTGGTCTAAGATTTCTTTAGGTGCACATAACACGTGCAATTAATGTTTGCATTTTTTGCATGGTGCTCTTGCATAGGTTCACATGTCACCCACTGGTTTAGGCTGGAATTCCTTCATAGTTAGGTCATAAACTGTAAACAGTAGATGATCCTTTCCATTTAAATTTCAATGATCTGAAATGTAAGAAGCCTCAATCAATCTTTTAAAACCTTATCAAATTTGTCTCGATCTATATAATGTTATAAATATGAAAATAATGTTATAAATATGAATTTGAAGTGTTGCATGATAATTATTTGTGTTAAAAGTCCCTGCCCCTCCACCAAGGCTCTAAAATTGTGGTGAGGGTTGAGGGTTAAATATTTATATTATCCCAACGGGCTCTACCATGTCGAAGGCCCATTTTGCTTTAGAGCTGGATTCACGCAATGTTTTTTGTTCTAAAATAAAATCATCTTAACATGCGTGCCAGAGGAGATTTGAACTTGCTTAGCTTTGATACCATGCTAAAGCACCTTCAGCTGCACCAAAACTCCATGGTTAAGGTTTAAATATTTATATTATTACAATAATTTGTGTGATAATTTTTTAAGGTTCTAGTTTATAACTGTAGGCATCACATTTGATGAATATACTCTATGTACAATATACATTGTATGTCATACGTGGCTTACCAAAGAGGGGAAAGACTGGCCATTCCCTTGTACAGAGGTGGGTAGATTTTAACAGTTTCTTTACGCTACTATTTTTCGAAGTACTGTTGGTTGTTTATCACGATGTTACTCTCTCTCTCTCTAGAGAGAGAGAGAGAGAGAGAGAGAGAGAGAGAGAGAGAGAGGTGGGATCAGGCAGACCCCGGCCAAGGTTTTATTCATTAGGGAAATGATATAACTAATATAAAAAGAGTTCAAAGGAAAGTACCGTAAAAAGATAGAAAATTGCTACCTCTTCCAAATGACTAGTGGAGCAAATTACTGTACCAACCACAGCCCCCATTAATTATTTAATATCTAGCCATAACCCTAAGCATCATCTTGATCTTCTCTTCTTGTACTATCGCATGAAGGACTCTGTCCACTTGTCCAAAAGAACAAACGAAGTGATTAATATTAATTGTAGTTCTGAATAATGCTTAGTACAATTAGAGAAAACCCTCCTATTTCTCCCTTCCCAAATCATCCAACAAAAGACCATGAAAAATATCCCAATCCTTTCATTGTGACCATGGACAGAATTTGGACTGCCACGTTCCACGATAGTAAATCTCTTGGACTATATTGATCTCCACAAATAGAGAAGAACACTGATGAAGAATTTCTTTCAATTTAATGTAAGGTATGGACCCCCTTTGACTCCCCTCAGATTATCCAGGGTAAGAAACTTATATCTAATAGCAATCCACATAAGAACTTTTACAGGAGCTGTAGGTTTCAGTAAGAATTTGAAGTCACCACTGGAAACCCCACATACATCAGGAAATAGTAATAAGATTTGATGAACAGTCTGCCCGAGGTCTCCCATCTCCATGCCCTAGAATCAGCTTCCCTCCTTAGAAGTGGATTAGGCAAAGTAGCTCATGATGTTTTTCTCTTCGGGTAGTGTAATCTGCCACGGTACTGCAACTGGTGCTGTTGGCCTCTTTAAATCACCTGATCCTGACCAGCTATATCCACCTTTTTCCTATATATTGTGGTTTCCTGGTTGATTATGCAAGGACGAGGGGTGAGATATTTTGCATATGGTGGCCTTTTGGTTGGTTTATACAAAGAGTCCTAATTAAAATTTGTTGGGGATTTTTTTAGATCTACTTTTATGTCTATGTAACTTAAACATTTCAGGTAATGTCTCTCATGTCTATGTGGACTAGATTGCAACCTGCATATGCTGCAAACATGTGGAATGAAGCCCTAAACAAGAGGTTGGGTACTGAGGTACATAATTATTACACTGGAATTGTTTCCTTATCAATTGCATACATTTTTGTGAAGTTTGCTATATAAGCCACCCTAGGGTTTAAAGTTATCATATTCAGAGTGTTGATTGTATTGGATACTTGTAGCAGTTTTAGATCATTTTCATTTATGAAGTAGAATAAAATATGATGCTAGTCAGAAGGTGAAGTGATGCTTGCATGATAATCAAGGTTGTAAAAGTCACTTGGCGCTAGTCGGACGGGCACCGGACGCCTAGCTCCTAGCCCGCCTAGCTCTAGGCGGTTCCAAAAAAAAAACATGCTGAAAATTGTGGCAATTGTCAATAATACCCAAAAACATGTGTAGTCGGGCGTCGTGGGCAATAGGCGGGCATCGGGTAGGCGCCGCCTAGGCCGAATTTTAGAATAGTGATAATAATAATAATTCTAATGTGTATTTACCAAAGTTGCTGTCCTTTTTAATCAAAGAATTTTCTTTACTCCTTTCTTCCAGCGTGTCAACATCCTCTGGCACTCCAACTGTTTCACCTCTGACATTATATTTAAGGAGAGTAAAAATTAGTGTGTTTGTAATATTAGTTCCCTCATTTATTGGCTTCCACTCCATTTTAGACAATAAGATAGTTATATGTATGTTTATCTATATTCTGTCTTACAATGTCAATAGATTTTCAGATCTGAAATATACTGGTTATTTTTGCAGGACATGATAATTCGTAGGGAGTAGGGAAATAAGATAGATGAGAGTGCAAATGCTTACAATTTGTAAAAATTGTCCTTCCTGCCTTGTTAGTTCTTTCCTCTAAATGAACTTCAACCTACCTGGTTGGGACAGTTCGGGTTTCATGTTGGTTTTCTCATTTATTGAATCTGAGATTTGAACAATCTTTGTTCAAACTACATTAGGTCCTTAGGAAAGGATATTTAGACAATTTTGTATTGTTCTTGAAGTTTTCTTCTCATGGGAGTATTAGATGTTTAAGCCAGATTTTCTCAGTATGTAAAAGTGTTCTTGCAAGGTTAGAAGTTAATTCCGAAATTCTTCTGTTGTCTTTTTGGGATTGTTGCAAAGAATATGTCCTGTGCGATGACTTTTGTACTATCAAAATACTTTACTTGACAAATGGCAGATGGGGCCCAATGGGCGCTTGCAGGCACCCTAACATCTTGCAAAACATAGTGATAACCTCTACTCTTTTGATAATTTTTTTGAGAAAACTGCAGTGATGATTTTGGTAAGACCAAGTTACAATTTAGGCCTAGTCGTAATTCGTCAGATTGGAGCTTAACATCTTAAGATTGTTCCTTCTCGAGAGTCTAACTGGAATTTAGACTACAAGTATGAGATTGATGTTTTCTCATTGTTACTGTTAAATATATCGGAGTCTTACTTGGAGAAACTTGAAAGAAATAATTCCCAAAGAAAGATCTTCTATGCGCTTCAGTTGCTCTTCGTTTCATTGAATAGCTTTATCATAATTTGGAACTGTTGATATGGGATTGAGATCTGAGCCTCAAGATGGTCTACCTTGTCTTTGCCACAGCCACCATTGTAGGGATCTTCCACTTGCGCATGGCCTTCTTTGCCCTCGACATCGCCACCTAGGCATCATTACTTTGTGGACATGGGAAGTGAATGCTGTAACTTTGCAGCATTGGAATTTGTTTGATTTTGGGTGTTGTAAACCGTCTATTTAAGTATTTATAGGCTCAGCCATACTCTACCATACGTCGAATATGTCATTAGCAGGTTCAATGTTCAAAATCTCTTTCTAACCTCACTTGTAGCTGATATCATTTAGCAGATTCAGTGTTCCAAATTTCGGATTCAATTGGCAGGTTCAATGTTCAAAAATCTCTTTCTAACTCACTTGTTGCTGGTGTCATTTAAAGATTCAGTCTTCCAAATTTCGGATTGAAATTATTCTTTTTGGTTTCCTTCCTGGCATCATTACTTTGCTCTTATCCTCTCGTCAGTAGCAGTCAATATAGTAAGTGCTTTTTTTTTTTTTTTGCCAATTTGGCGGATATATACATAACTCAATGGACTATTGAGTAGTTAAGTACTGATCAATTCGAAATTATAGCCCCTTTTTTTGGTGCCAATTTGGCAGATATATACATAACTCGATGGACTATTGAGTAGTTAAATACTGATCAATTCAAAATTATAGCTCGTGGGCTGTTGCAGGGGATTGACCCAAATCATAGCCTCTTGGGGTTATGGCCACCTTTTTTGAAATTGATGGTAACTACCCTATAATTTGAAATTCTCAAGTTCCCAAAAGAATACGTTTGAAAATGTTCCTTTAGTATAATTTCAAAAAGTTTTTAGGTACTTGGTGTGTTGGCCTGCCAGGAACTTTTTTGTAAAAACATGTGATTGTTTTGACACCATCTCTCATTATTGGACGCTGGTTCTGTCTTTCTGGCAGTTGTAGAGATCTAAACCAGCTCTCTGAAGTGAGGTTCCAATAGGCAGTCTCATGTTTGTATGTCAATTCGGTTTAACCTCTTCTAGTTTCATGTTTGATAAAATTTGTTTTACATCAGTTTCTCTTCGAAACGAGTTTGACTTAGTTCTGATCTAGATAAGCAGATCCGTTAGGAGGGAATATATATACTTAGAATAGATTTATTACGGAAAAAGTGTCTAAAATGTTCATGTGCCCTTAGATCGACAATGCAAGTATTGTTGCTAAACTCACAGAAATTGCAACAGAAATCTACTTACCACAAAAAACTGCAGGGTTAGCGATGCCTAACCCTTATACATATCTACTGGCAATGTCTCTTCGACGTCCCAGCGATGTAAGATGGTCTCGGACATGTGGAATATTTCAGTGACCTTCGTATGCTTTGCTGTAAGCATGGGAATAGCCTGTGAGCTACAATGATTTCGCTAAAACGTCACTAATACATGTCGACGTATGGAATTTTAGTAAACATCTCCAGGCAGACCATTTGGTGTATTCGTTTTCAACCGAACTGAAGTACCTAAAATTGAATTAATTGAAATCCAAAAAATCTAAACCGAACCAGAACAAAAAAAAGCCATAACCAAAAGAACCATTCGGTTCGGTTTGTTCGACTCTGTTTTTTATTGTTTAATCGACATGGCCTAAAGTCAGGCTTGAGGTTAAAATTATATATGAAAATACAAATTTGATAAATAATGCGAAGTAGGAATTGTAGAGTAATGAATATATTAAAAAATGGAATTAGGGTTAGAGGTTTCTCATTTCTCTCAGAGACGGTAGGCAAGAGAGAAAAGGAGAGGAGAAAAAAAATTAGGGTTAGGTTCTAAAATTTAATATATATACTAGGGTTAGATATGATGGTATTTAGGTAATTTAGTAATTCTTATTCTATTTTGGACCGGACTGGAAATTCAACAACCTAGAACTGAATTCGGGTAGTTCCAGAACCGAACATGATCCAAACATTTTCCAAACCTAACCAACCTAACCAAATCCCTTTATTCGGTTTGGTTATGCTCTGTTCTCGGTCCAAAATTGAATAATGCTCAGCTGTAAACATCATTTTAGGCTTGCCAGAGCAGAGTTGGAACTTGACGTCGCTAGTGGGTCGCTAATAAAATATATGTAAAAAAACTTCCCATCTAGGTATAAGCACGGACAAACTGGAATATATATTTCTTTATGATCAAGTCTCCATTAGGGCAAACACCACCACCATTGGCTTCCAAGTTCCAATGACCAAAACTGCATCAACCATCACTAACATGACCTTGTGAACTGAGAGCACAATGAGGACCAAGGTTTCAATAGAGTTCTGCTGAGATGTAAATATGATGTCATGTTCATATTTGGATTGGAGATTAGGGCAGCTCAAAACCCAGGCTTTAGTGGTCCATCTTTACTCTATTCAGTATAAAATAGTAAACCCTTTTACCTACATTATTGTACATATACAGTTTTTAATAGTGTGCTTAGTATTCAAACCATGATATACTTGAAAAAGCTCGTTATTATGAAATAGCATTGAATATTATACATGTCTTCCATGGAGAGAGATTGGTAAGACATACGAGCAGTAGTGATGGATATGCTGCAGCAATCTCTGTATTTCCTTATCGAAGCAATCTCTGTAGTTCCTTTTCGAGATATTGATTAAGCTGAGGAGGTAGAGAATTGAACCTTCCTTCTTCTTTGCACCATGAATGGCTCAACAAGCTCTCTTCTTAGGGAGGGATGTAGAATGCGTAACTGGCTGTCATGCGGGGTCTTGTTGCATGGAGCTCATGGATCATCAAATCATTAAATGATTGAATAACATTAGTGAACTAGAGTGCCGTCCATAAAATAAATTATCAAAACAAGGAAGAACAAAATACGGATAGGTCAAGCTTTAAAGTTGGAGAAATTGATTCCACTTTTACTCTCCTAAGACAGAATGAGCAGAAATATGTGGTTTACCATATAACCTACCATTTATGATTGCTTGGGCCAACACATGGTAGTCAAAGACGTGCCCTCACAGTAAGGCGCAACAGCTACTTCTTGTACCTCACTAGGCGATGTGCCTTTCTCCGGGCGCACCCAACGCTAAAGCACGCCTTTCAGCAAGGCGTAACCAAGAAAAGATACGCCTAGGCATGCCTTATTTCAAGGTAGTCAAAGGCGCAAGGCGCACTCGAGGCGCAAAAGGTTCATATCGTCCAAGACGCAATGTGCACTTAATGCGCGCATCCGAGCGAAACGAGACGCAAATATAAAAAATAATAAAAATATACATAGATAAATAAATAAAATAGCAATGTAAGAAATAAAACCAAATAACATATTAAAATCAACAAAAATATGTTAAAATATAACCAAATGAACTAGCAGAGCAACAGTAGCAGTCAACAAAACTAACAATAATTTGTATTATCCATACCATGTTTTTAGTAAATTTTAGTTTTTCTAGTTGAAATGTAACCAACTACTTGTATGAGGTAAGAATTATCTCCATGCCTTAATTTTTTTTGCATAAATAAAAATAATATAAGGCACGCCTAGGCGTGCCTTTTCTTGGTTGCGCCTTGCAGAAAGGCGCACCTAAGGCGCGTCTTGGGTGCGCCTTGCCTGGTGAGGTGTAAGGCGCAGCTGCTGTGCCTTTCTACGATGCGCCCCTTAGGCGCGTCCGAGGCGCGTCTTCGACTATCATGCCTTATTTGTTTATTTATTTATAAAAATTTTTGAGGCAGGGAGATGGCCCTTACCTTATACAAGTGGGAGGGAGGTAGCCCTTTCTACGGTTGCTAAGTGGCTACAGTATAACTGAAAAAACTAAAATTTACTAAATACGTAGTAGGGAGAATACAAATTCTTGTTAGTTCTATTTATTGCTACTGCTATTGCTGTTCTGCTAGTTCATTTGGTTATGCTTTAATATAGTATTTTGTTGGTTTTAATATGTTATTTGGTTTTATTTTTTATATTATTTATTTATGTATAGTTTTATTTTTGTGCCTCATTTCGCTTAGATACGCACCTTAAGTGCGCCTTGCGTCTCAGACAATATGAACCCTTTGCTCCTTGAGTTTGCATTGGGCCTTTGACTACCTTGGGTCAACATTCATTTAACTCGGGCTCAAGTTGGAAGACCAAATACCTTTGCATCTGTTTGGATTCTTGTCACGAAATATTAGAAAGTTTTCTTAGAACACATTCCTAATAAGTTTTGAATGGATACCCTGACCAATTGGAGATCACTGCTGAATCAACTGCTAGATGCTAGTGAGGAAATACCATAGTTTGCGGGATCGGCTGATACCAATCCAATACGGTCGATACCGATTTGGTTTGGCATGTCCCGATCCGATACCAACTGATATCGATACTAACCTGATACCGACATTGGGGTATATTTTTTTAGTCAACTCGACAAAAAAAATTGAACGAAAAAGACCAATCAATAAGGTTGTAGAAGCATGTAAAAGAAGAAAATTTATGTACCGCAGGTATACCTCAAGGGTGTACTATTTCATTCAATTTCAAAACTACTAAGAAACAACACAAAATACTTAAAGATTCTGCCTAAATAAACAAAATAATTTATTAATAATTATTTGTTTTCAATACCAAAAAAATCGATTCTCCGATCCGAAACCGTCGGTACCGTCGATTCCAGTAGTAATAGGAATGGTCCGATACCGATTCTGATACCGATACTGCAAACCTTGAGAAATACAGGAAAAGAATTGGACAATAAGTGCGCATCTCACAAAAATATACTAACTGGTGAGAAAATACACGAAAATTGGACGAGAACTGCACCTTGCACAGGGGGCCGTCACTATTGAACATTAATGAAGAATTGTCCTGTGCAATTAATAAGAGTTGCTCATAGACAAAACAGCTGTTTAACATAATCAAGATATTGTTTGTGTATATGATCAGACCTTATTTTGTATGAAGATCGTCGTTGGCTCTAGCTCATCTTATTTGGTGTAGTTAGAACTTACGAGAAAGCATATACACATTCATTTCTTCATTTTGTCAGCATTGAGAAAATTATGTCCTAAGCTCTTCTCATTGACATTGTTGCTAAGATAAAAGGAATCCAAACATATTCAAATAAGCTCCAATGTCATGATAACTCTCTCTAATGGTGGACATTGACATTATTCATACTCAATCTGTCAATTTGGAGTGAGCTATAAGCAAGATCGAATGAGAAATCTGTTGGTGAAATGGAACAAATACTAGTGAGCATATATTTACCTTATTGTCAAACCATCTGAGAGTTGGCATGGAGTTCTTGGAGGTAATTTTCCGTGGACGGTAATCATCATACTTAGTTGCAGAGCTCTATTTACATTATTTTCCATCATCATCATCATCATCATCATCATCATCCAAGCCTTCCCGTCAGAATGGGGTCGACTATGGAGCATAAGAAAGCTCCATATAAGATTTAGTGAAGTTTTATGAACCCTATATGTTGGTACCAAATTCCTGGCTGAGGTGGCTATGAGCATGAGAGGGCAATGCCATAAAACCTTGGTGTCTATTTGGCAGGTAGGTAGACCTACCTTATTGATGCAGTTTTGGCTCATGCAACCAAGGAGTACCCTCCAAGATCCCCTAGACTACAAAGAGTGTAGACGAAGATGTAAGATTATACAATTTACATCCTTTTTAATACACTACCAATTGGAAAGTGTGTAGGCAAGGTGAAAAGGAGATGGGCTTTTTTATGGAATTGCATTTCTGTGAATGAGTAGCAATGCATTTTGTTGAATTGTTTACCTGCTAATCTGTAATGACAAAGGAATATTAACTTCCTTATTGTTAAGTTTGATAATCTAGTATATATTGGATATTGAAGATTAGAATATGTTTCTGTCAGTTGGTTTCTTGGAGCGAGTGTAACGCTTCCCTATTTTTATCAGGATTTGGACTTGCACGCAATTATTGCTGAAACAGAAAGGCGTGGAATGACCTTTGACCAGTTGCTTACCATTCCTGAGCAAGATGAATGGGTGTATAGTGATGGAAAATCTACTACTTGTGTTGCCTTCATTCTTGAAATGTACAAAGAAGCTGGGATATTTGGACCAAGTTCCAACTACATTCAAGTTACTGAATTTACGGTAAGCACATTTGGGTCGAGCGGGATTTCTTTTCATTTCTTTTCTTTTTGAGCAAGCTGTTTCTCTCTTGTATGATCATTATCAATGAGAATGTTTGTATTTTGTAATTTGGGCCCTTTCTCAATGTGTTCCATGTGCTTTTGTTGCACACACCTCCTGACAAAAAGTGTTCTTACCCATTGAAACCCATGGAAGACTGTCTCCTCCCTCGTGACGGTTTAGAACAGTATATGCAAGTGTGGTGTTGATAGCACTCACACCCTCTTTTGAGAGAGTAACATTTAGGACCAATTTTTTGCTTGAATATTGTTTTGTTGCCAACATTGCGATATCTACTGATTTATTTCTTGCTTACAGATTCGTGATGCATACATGCTCAATATTTTTGAGAACAACAAAACAAGACTCCCCAGCTGGTGTAATGCAGAGGAGGAAGATCTTCCATTCTGCCAGATACTTGGAGAGTACCGGATGGAGTTGCCACACTACAACACCATAGAGCCCTATGCAAATATGAACGAGAATTGTCCTTCTCTGCCACCAACCTATGAGAGGCCATCAAGGTGTTGATAGTTTCTATAGCCATATAGCTTATCAAATTTTCGTTTGCTTATGCTGGATGTGGCATTAGCACGAAAGAAGGGTGCTATGAATGCAGTAGATATACGACAACTTGTACATATTTTTCTTTATCCTCTATTCTATTCCACGGTATGTAATTTTATTTTATCAGGAATGTGACTGAATTGTTACTCTCTTGAATGTTGTCTCCTACCTGATAAATGACTCTGTCCAAGTGACATTCGGATCCAGAAATCCAAATTTGTATCTGTACATATTACTGCAAGCATAGTGGTTATTATACAAGCATAGTGGTTATTATACAGGATTTTATCCTGTGGCCTAAAATTGTTAAAAGTTTCTTCAGACTTTTCTTACCAGATGATCACTTTGCTGATTATTTTATAAAGATCTGTCATTTTGAAAATTGATAAAATTAGCATTCATCTTCAAGTTGTGTACATCATATTATCCTCAGTGTTCTCCTTTTTGGGTATAAATCTTCTAATATAATTAATTATACGACTCTCCAGATATCTTGTTTCGTCTATTTGGATAAGATGTAATTGGATTCTGTTTAGAGTTTGTGAGGTCTGATATGGCTTTGGTTCATATTTTTGGAACCTTACTGGTCCTTTTAGTTATGCTGTATTTCTTTCCTTGGACTAGGCCATCAAGGTGTTGATAGTTCTTTTTGTTAATGGTTATGTTTTCGATAGATCAATCGGTGGTATGGACGCGGTTCGAATCATTTCTTAGAAATTTAGTTCCTAATTCGGTGGAAAAGACATTCAAAAAAAAACTATCAACGAAAAAAACATAACCTTTGTTAATGTTGTGGCGGATATAATTCTTTGCATAACTGAATGGAAGAAAAATAAATGATTCAAATAGCGACTCTAAAAGTTCAGATATGGGGTTTTGTTGTTGTTGTTGTCTTTGTTTCCCTTATTGTATATTTTGCAATTAGCTGCACCATTTACATTATTCTCAATGTTTGGGTTTGATTTGGATGGTGGAATTGATATAAACAATGTTGCATCAGCTCTTTGAAGTCTCACCTACAATTTTCTCTCATGTCTTTATTCAAGTCACAAGTACAACAACGAAAATTGCAACCAAACTACATTTCAAATGGTTTTCTGCTTTTTGACCGGTCAACACATATGGTTAACATTTCATGTGTATAAAGGAAACTACCTACCCAGCACCTGATAGATCAATCGCGGATCCAAATGAGTAGTTGTCCAATTATGTTAGCAACAAAAGAACGTAATTGCTAAATGTACTACATAAGTTTGCAAGACAGTCATTTTTTTTATTTATCAGTTTGCCATCAAATTTTTTTACTCGAAACTGTCCAAATCTTTTTTTAGGACTATCAAAATTTTTGATAGTCCTATCAATAAAGTGGACTGTTAAAAAATTTGGTAGTCCAAAAAAAATATGCTGTTATCTATAGTATTGCCAAAAAATTTAACAGTCCTTCCAATAGGTAGGATTGTCAAAAAGTATGTTTCAAATTTTTTGACAGTCCTTCCAAATAGGTCGAGGCGGAGAACCTATTCTCCGTGAGGTCGACGTGCTCAAGGCTACTGAGAATGGAGAGGATCTCCTCGACGTCGCCCCACAGGGCGGTAGCGGAGAGGTTGAGGCGAAGAGGTCGAGACACGGACGAGGGCGAGGCCGGTGAGGGCGAGGTGGCAGAGGGAGGAGAGGGAGCCGAGGGCGGGGACGAGGGGAATGAAATTTGAAGAAAGTAGAAATTAGAATGAAGAAGTTTGGGAGGGTAGGGGGGGAGGGTGTGGGGTTGAGTGGTCGATAGTAATTTTTTAGCTGTCGTGAGTAAAAGTTGCTCCAGACTGGACTAGCTCCAAGTAATGGGCTATCCTGAGTAACTTGTGTAGTGCCTTTAACGATTATCCAAAAGAAATACAACCTAGATCCAATTGGTCTGGTCTATATTTGTTTTTTATCTATATATATTTTTAGGAGTTGGTGTCACATCCCGGTTCTGCAGAACAGAACGTCATCGCTGGACGTGATGCCGTGCGAGACTAAATTACGCTCGCACAAGACAAGCATCAAAACTGCCGAATGAAATGCTAAGTCACAGAGTCGTACAGAAGGTCTCCAAGTAGAAAAGTTGAATCAACACAAGTATGTAAAGAACAATTATCTTTATTGATATGAAATATAAGTTGCAACGGCATAGCCCAAGATTTCAATCACTCAGTCTCTCTCTCTCTCATTACAATGAATCATGCCCCGAGGCTTACAACTTGAGAATGAGTTCAATGGATGATGTTCCGTATATTATGTCCCGTATACAAAATCTTCGCCGCAGTTGCACGTCATGAATCGCCAAAGGAGCTCCACGCCTTGACGCCGTTCACGCTACTTTCCGCACCCTGCACACAATCTAGTGGGGGTATCAGTACATATGCATTAGTGGGGAGGCTTCTCGCCCACTCTACAAAACCAGCACGTCCATTATGTGACTGCACACAATTATTATGTTATCTTTCGAATTTTGCCTTAGGACCAGTTACATAGCATAGGACAAATATGAGATACTTGTGTTCCAGGCATAATATTATCACGCAATGAGCAACATAGTTTATCTTACCATAACTTACCATCATTCATTCCCTGTACAACAATATGGTAATGAAAGATACACATATAATGAATCAGAAGACATATACTAAAGGTGTCAAGTGCATGTCTCGGCAGAAGATAAGTGTTCAGCTCCAAATGTGTGATATGCTATGCATCAATTCTCTAGTCGCAATTATGACTTGCACGCAGATTGCTGCAACAAGCCAACTTAGTCTATATGAAGATTACTGGCACCACAAGCCATCTTGGACTATAAATGAGACGGCTGTCTTTCCAGTTTGGTAGTTACCCTTACTAGACATCTCGTACTCATCCTGTGAGGACTTCAGCTAGCACTCGTGCTAGGACTTCATCTAGCAATCGTGCTAGGATTTCAACTAGCACTCATGCTAAGACTTCAGCTAGCGCCATTCTTCCGTGCCGACTCGATTTCGGTGCCCCGGATATCGATCGAGAATCAAATCTTGTGCGCACAAGTTGTTCATGACCATGAAAGTCTCTTCTCCAACCTCTTCTTCCATACTGCATAAATCATTCTCTGAATCTCAAACTTTCCATCTCTATGCAACTCCCTGTCCAGGGACTGCCTTTGTGACCCAACAGTCCCGAAGCTTTTCTATGTTTCTATATCGGAATGACTAATTGTAGTCTTTATGAAAAGTAGTAATGTTATATTTTATCTCTGACTCGGAACACTACTTGATAGTCTTCCTGTCTAATTGAATGAACCATGATCCACGAAATACTCCAAACCATGACATAATCTACGTGACGAGAATTGTAATAATGCGAAAGTTTATACTATGACAATATAAGAAATTCAACTTTACACATAATGAAACACATATGAAAATACTATTTCTAGCAGCAAGTCATTTCTATCCATGTTCTATACGATGCAATATGAGATAGAATTAATCCTTTAGCTATGTTGGTTCATTTTTTTTATTAGCATGTATCAGTTATTGCCTAGTGACTAGCATGTATCGTCCATTTTTTTAAGTGTGAAAGGTTAGGCAGATACGAGTTCACCGAAGCTACCCACCTGAATAAGGGCTTGTATCGACTGAGTGGAACTCCGAGCTCGTCTCTGAAAAGCCAAGTCTGAATGCCGTTGTGCCAACGATTCCTCTCACTGAGCTGAGCGAGACGTTACATAATACACCAGTCAGAAAAAGTTTGCTCGAAACTTTATGAGCACACTCATCCAACTATACATCACTATCGCTCAAACCACCGAACATCTCGGTCCATGATACATCTTCTCAATATCCAACCGAACACGTCTTGCCTAACTTCAAAGACACTTGTATACACTTTCCATCCATTTTCTCAATCCATGTCGCGCTCATGCCTTAGCCAAAATTTTCTAGGACAACTATATCATCCAAATCATTCTGACTATATTTGAACTCAACTATCAAATCCTTTGACTCTTATCCATGTCGCGCCTCGTGCAGGACTATACTACTCAAATGTTGGGTATGCTATAACTCTCTCCACACGGGATAAACTTAGAACTAGGACGGACCCACCCGAACACTATACTTCGATCCTTCCGAACCAAGTACATAGCTAGGCCGATCACTCGACATCTACCAAATTGAAACCAGATGTTGCACCTCAACCAATCCAAACAATCCTTAAAATATCAAGTTTAATCCCAACCAATCTGTCACGCCCCAATCCTAAAATATCAAGTTTAATCCTTCCGAACCAAGTATATAGCTAGGAATACGTAAGCATGCCAGCCGTATGTACATAATAACTCCAATATATGAAAACCGTACACATACGTACGCTATTTTATGAATAATGATTCACAAGTGGTATATAACTTCATAAGTCACAGGCAATACTAATCTCATCAACAAAACCAAATAGAAATATATAACCCAATATGGAAATGTACCATGTAGGAAATAGTCGAGAAGAACTAGTAGTCGGTGGAGACAAATCCACTACCAACTAGGATATAAGAAAGACAAAAAAATAAGTACATTATCTAGTGATCAAGAAGCTCTAAGAGAAGACCTCCTCGAAAGAGAAAGAAGTAGCCTATCCTGATCTGTGCTCCTATAAATAATCATGATCTTCTATACCTGAAAATGGTGCCAGGTTCTCAGAGAGACATAACAAGTACACAAGAAATTGACATGCATGAAAGTAAAGCAGTAAACAATAATTAGGGTAACTAAACCACCTATGTGATATACACTCGAGATATCTCTAATGGCGCATGAGGGAGGAGAAATAGAAGAATAGTCGTCCTACCAGGCGTTCTGCAGAACTCGGGGGTACACGATATACACCATTTACACCATTAGAAAATAAATATCCTATACGCTCACTAGTAGACTCTCCCCTCCCAATGTACTATCCGAACCGTATACACGGTGCAGACATAATGCAAGACGTCAGTAAAATCTAGAACTAAATAACACCAACTACTAACACAAGATGCGAACTCACGTATCAATGCGTGGTCGACACGCTAGTCCATGCACTCTCTCACTCAGACAGTGAACGTGTTTGAAACAGTGTCAGGTCAGAAGATACCACTTATCTTTACAACATACCAAGTAAGTTAATTACTTCTAAGATGCGTCCACACAACTAAACAAATAAAAACTAGGCATAATATAAACTGAACAATATAATCAAGCAAGGTGTACTTGCCTTCCAAGCCAAAATACGAGCACACCAAATCTGGTCCAACGCTCTCCACAGGAACGTCTCGAACACCTACCAATTAATTATTAAACTAATTAGACTCTTATTCCTCTAATCAAATTAAGTTATTATCTAGTTATTAATCCTACGTTGGTTGCACGTGCAAGTAACTACACGCCAAAATATTACTAACCATTATACATTGCCAAAAACTATTTTTAAATCATTAATTAATAAAAACTATTAATTCTAGAATTTTATTAGAAAATAGTAATATTGTTATCTCCTGTAAATTCTATGAGTCCAAAACTAAGTAGAAACCAAAATTAGGTCATAACGGGTTACCTACTAGTTAATAAAAATTAATTTTTGACAAATAATTAAATCTGGAATAAATAATCATAAATCAGAATTAAAACATAATAATATAATTTTAAATGCTAAAAATATGGATTTTTGGTCGGGGTTTAAGTCAAACTGTCGGGGTCAAGTTTTGTCAAAACTAGGTCAACTTGCTACATTAAATACCTAGAATTCTAATTTTTATAAATAGAAATAAAATCTGAATAAATATGGTAAAATCAGTCATAAATACAATAAATACTAATTCTTATATACATACAAAAATAGTTAGAGTTTTTACCATCTACAAGTTGATCCTATTAGGGTTGGCAACCAAACTTGCTAGTATGCATGCTAAGGGGTGGTACATGGGTGTTGTGACAATATAATCATTAAATAATATAATTTTTATATAATTTCATAATATATAATTTCTGAAAAAATAATATTTTATCAAATTTTTTTAGGATTTTCTATCTATGATCAAGTCCTAACAAGGTCCAAGGGTCTCCAACATGCATACATCAAAACTATGTCAAAACTACCCGTAAAATATGCTCAAAACTTTAATTTAATATAATTTAATAAATCTGGAATTATTTATAAAAACTGAATATATTTTATATTATTAACATCTATATGAATATATTAACAAGAATTAAAGAGGGTTTTGAAGGAAGTTTCATGCATGTACAAAAGTTTTGGGTTGAGCCTTAAAATTAGGGTTCATGGGTTGCATGGGTTCTTAAATAATAAATTAATAGAGTTTACAAAATATTCCACACATATATACAAATCTATATAAACATATTAACAAGAATATATTAAAGAAGGAAGGAGAGAATGATTAAAAAAATTTAGTAGAAGAAGAAGGAGAGAATTGCTAGGGTTCTTGGATGGAAGAGATGGTTGTGGGTGTCCACGTGAAGGGGGGGGGGTTGGCCTTGGTGGTGATGGTGGCGGCTAAGGTTCTTGGAGGAGGAAATAAATTAGGGTTTTGAAGGGGAATTTAAATTAGAATTTTTAGAAGAGAGAAGGGGTTTATATATATATATATGAAGAGAAGAGAGGGGGAGTGATTCGGCCAAGGGCGGTGCATGCGTACGGATGGGGGAGGCCGCGGGTTTGTGAAGAGGGATAGGATTATGACTGGGTAGTTAGTTTGTTAGAATATTTTCTAATTAGGTTGTTAGTTATTAAAAGTCAACAACTAATCAAATAATTAATTAATGACAAAATTTTGATTTTATTTTATAGGATTAAAAATAGTAATAAATAATAAATAAATCCTACAAAAGTGAAAAGTGGCCTAATTTGGCATGGAGGAATTATGGGTTACTTATTGAAGAAGGTTTGGATGGAAAATAACCATAAATAGATTATTTATATAAAAATATCTAAATATTAAATACAATAAACTATGGTTGTTACACTAGTGCCATACTAATATTGAATGGTCAAACTCTGAGTCACGGAGAGATCCTACAAGTTGTATCTCCCGTGTAGACTACTTCCCATGAAGGACGATATAGATTTTGGGGTCGTCCTACATTATTAATGTTTAAACCACGGTGAAGTATCCTAATGCAACAATTAGATTTAAATTAATTTTAAAAATAATCTAAATAAATACAATAAATATATAATACACACAAAATACATATTTTGGGTGATGGGTTTTACACAATCTTCAATACTCGACTTCATCCAGGTCTAAATCCAATAGTATATCAATACACAAATCCCTATCTTGAGCCATCGCTCGTTCTCGTCATGGAACTTCACTATCTTCCGAAGTCATCGTTCTATGCGTCTACGTTCTATCTTCCGAGAACTTCTTGTAACTACCTATTTCAGAGAGAGAGAGATATTTTTATCATTTCATATATATTGTATTATAATAATAGGGATACATTTATTTTGTTATGAGTGTGCTAGCTAGTAGTTTGGATTTAGAGTTGGTACAACCTAAACGAGACCAATTGAACCACTTTGGACAGATTAGCTATTCATGGTTAGTTAGAGTAATTATTGATTCTTTTAGATTAAAGAATAGAATATTCCTACTAGTTGTAAAGATGCCTTCTTTAATAAAATAAATTCTATTCATGACATGAAGAGGGGCTTTTAAGTCTTATTATCTATTCCTAACCCTAACCCTAACCCTAACCCTATTAGGGGGCTATATAAGCCTCTGCATTCATTAATAGCCTTAATTTGTTTTCCAAATTAATTCATCCCCAAATTAGAAGCAAATCCTAATCCACTCATTCCCAAATTGCATCTCTCTCATTTTTATTCCATGGAGGTATAGGAGTTTGGAATAGCAAGAAGGAAGCATTGAAAGAAAACTAGCTAGAAGGAGGTGTCCATTCATTACATTGTGTCCTTTTTGTGTGATACATTGGAAATCTATCTCCCAATAGGTAAATTTCTATTTTCTTATCAATTTAATGGTTAATATGATACATTAGACCTATAGGAACCCCCTTTGGCTAAGGACAACCTATAGAAAGAAGATTTAGGTCATAATAGATTTTTTTTATTGAAAGTTACATTGACTTTTGTGACAAAATTGAAAAAAAATCCGAATTTGGACCACTAGGTATTTGTAGGAATGTCTTATAGATAATTTTAGGTTATGATTCATGATTTGATAGTGTGAACGTGTCCAAAATTGGATACGTATAAGACGTACCGTGATACACCATGATACATATTAGCATTTTGGTTTTTTTTGATGAATTTGTACTATTTCTTTTTAAATTACATTATAATTAGTATTCCAAGTAATTATATGCTTAATTATATATTCTATTAATATTCTATGTCGTTTGAGATGGGTATTTTGAGTATCATGAGCTATGAGCTTTAAGTGTTTGATACTTTGCCTATATGTGTGGTGTGTGGTGATGTGGATTAAGTGCTAGTGGTGTGTTGTGTGTGAGTGTGATATGGGAGAGTACCAGTTTAGGAATACTTGTTGTGTAGAATTGTGTGTTAGTATAGTTGAGGTTGTTTAGTGTTGTTGGTGTAACTATGGATTGGTGGTGCAAGTGAAGGGGAGTATCGGGTTTGTGAAGGGAAGCTACAGCAGCAATAGAGGAGGGGGGCTCGAGTTCTGATACTTGGGAGTGTACCCAGTAAGTGTGGAAGCTTGAACTAGTGTAGAGCTACTGTTGGATGATTCAACAATAACAAGTATAACATGTTTACATGAGTGCACAAGTGTAGGTTGGTTGCAGACATCTAATAGGTAGGTGTGTTTCTTAATTGTGCATGGTTTAGTGAGTGACTAGAGAAGACAGTAGGGGAGTGAGCTTTAAGTTCTCTACTGTAGAATTTTAGTTACTGCAAAGGGGTGTGCATGTATTAGTATCAGTAGCTGTAGTGGTATAGAGTGAAGTTCTAGAGTAAAGGTGTACTGTATTGCAGTCTGGGTGAGAGTGATGCTCAGTTTGTGTGTATCAGGTTGACCTATAGCAGTGGGTATTCACATCAATAAAAGAAGACATGATTAACTGCATATATGTTCATCGGGTAGTATGAGGTGTCGGTAAGGTGTAGTAGTCGAGCATTGGTGTCAGATATGAGTGAGGGGACTTTAATCAGTGACTGCAGGCATTATATTGGACTGAAATCATAGAAAGAAAGTGAGTTGAGTTCACTTGAAGGGGTGTAGTGGTGCAGACCTAAGGTGAGTCTGTGACTGATACCAATAGACATCAGTAGGATAAATGGCATAGATAGGTGTATCAGTAGTGATTTGGAGTATTAGTTAGAGTATCAGAAATGTAGCAGGATGTTGCTACCTGGTATCAGTGGAGGGAGGTTAGTGTCAGTTATAATTTCAGATGAGGGTTATACATTGTATTTAGTTGATGTTTGAGTGTAGGTCTTGATTTGGCAAATAACTGCTATTATTGTTGTTGTACTTGCTGTTTAATATTGATGATTGCTGCTACCAGTAATAAGAAACTAATATTTCAAACACTTAGCTAGTTTATTTTAATTCTCTATTTTAGTTTATACCTGTTTCTACTTTCATTTACCTGTTTACTCACTGCTCACTATTCCCTTGTGATATGTTTAGATGTCTCTCCTATTTCCTTACATTCCAGTATTATTTCTTTCTTCTTGTATATTTATTACTCCTTATTTTATAGTCGTTATCAATATAATTGGAACTGCTGTTAGAGGTGTGCTTCGCTCCAATCATGACTGGATAATAATTTCAGGATTCACTATGGAGTAGCCCTATTCATTATGGAGGAGTATGGTATAGTTGCGAGAGTACCTATCTCGGAGGCTGTTTGGCTAGTTAGTTAGCATTTTATATTTTGGTACCGAATTTTTCCCGGCAGTTAGTTGATATACTTGGGTTATTTATTTAGATTTAGACATGATGTGTTATTTAAGACTTATTAGACTTGGGGATGTTATTGTGACCTATCCTAGACTTATGTATCGGATTCTGGTATTCTACTTGTAGCTACCACTTTCCATCATAGGGATATTTTGATAATTTTGCATGTTGTTAAATTTTTATATATTATTTTATATTAGTGATTGCCTAGAATTCAATTAGTGTTAGTTAGTGGCTAGAAAATTAGAATTTGTAAGTGTTAGTTAGTGCTAATTATTCTTTGTCATGAATTTAGTAATTAGAATTAATTAAGTTTAGTTGTCATAAAGAGAATATTTCTCTTAGTTGTAGAGATTCCTTCCTTTAGTTAATTAGATTCCATTCATGACAAATAAAGATGGGCAAATTTGATATTTTGGCATGACCAAAACTTACTATAAGAGATAAGTTCAATTTATGGCTCATTCATTCATTTTATTTCACTCATTAGCCTTATTTTTTCCAAAGATTCTTCTTCCCCAAGCAAACCCAATTCTCTACCAATTTCATTCAATCCTCTTTCAATTTCACTCATTCTCACCATCACGAAGGCCTAAAGCATTGGAGAGCACAAGAAGATCCATAGGAGAGGAGCTTGCTAGGAGATTATGTCCGACTCATCCCTTCTGTGTCCAAATTAAGAATTCTTCAAATAGGCTACCAAAATACTATATAATTCTCTCAAATTTATCAAATTCATGGTTAGGAATACCCCTTGGTCATGTAAGAACCTTTCCATGGTTAGCTTTGACTTTCTAATGGTAGATCTAGGCACCAGAATCTCTTAATTTGGTAGATGTAAGTTGGTATCATAATTTTATGGATCAATTTAGGGAAAACCCAATTGTGTCCATTGAGTGTGTGTATTGTGTCTTAATGAGTACTATTGATATTTATTTGATGGTGTAAATGTGTTATTGTATCCAATATTGGACACGTAGAGTCTGTATCATGATACACCATGATACTTATAGGTAGAATTAATAAATTGAGTGTATATATGTGTTATTTTGTCCAAAATAGCCCAAATTTGTCATATTATTCAACCTCGTTTTTAGTAGTCATAGCAACTTAGAAATACCATAACTCCTAACTCAGGACTTTGATTAATCTTTTATTTATTTTAAAAGAACCATATCGAAGTTAGATTTCCAAATATATAAATTAATAGGTGCAGTATTGGTTACAAGTAGAGAACTGACTATACGACATAGACATTTTGTGTATTCTATGAGCCTAGGTAGTATGGATATCAAGTGAGTGTAGGTATTATAGGTTGCCAAGCATATATATATATATATATATATATATATATATATATATATATATATATATAAGTGTTAGGTAATATATATTAGTTAGTGTGCGTGTTAGTGTTGATACAAGTGGTTATCAAGTGAGCCAAGTATAGGTAAGTTATGTGTCAAGGTATTAGATTTAAGGGCAAGGTACTAGTGTGATACTTGGGTACCATAAGGATATTGGTATTATGACACTCAAGTATCATGAGTGAGAATAAGTGAGTATTGTGGCTTGAGTAAGGTATCCTATTTGATATCAAGTATTAGTATTAGAGTTAGTTGGGTAAGTATCTAGAAGGATAAGGTATTGGTCAAGATACTAAGATATTGGATATTAGAACTAGATAATGGGTAAGTATCTTGGATTTAAGGTAAGTGTAGATTATGGTCATGGGTTAGTATCTTGGGAGTTGGTATCATATGATACCTTATGTGGTACCATGATACTAGGTACAAACAAGTGGGATATGTGTGAGATAAATTAGATTCTGGTATCCTAGGATGTATCAAGGTATTTGGAATACCAATATACCAAAATATTAGAACTAGTATGAGGTAATACTATAATACTAAGGTAAGGTTGTGATATTAAGTATTGGATTAGGATACCATGGTAAGGATAGTGTCTAGCTTGGATAATGGGTTAGGTACCAAGGTATGAGTTAAGGTATTGGGTATTGGTAAAGGTAATGGTATTAGCTAAGGTATTAGTCTAGAAACTAGGATGGGGGATAATATGTTAAGGTATTGGTTAAGGTAATGAGATAATACTAAGGTATTGGCTAGGTATTAAGTGTTAGACTAAGTTAATCTTTATAGTATATATGATATTATTATATCATAGCTAACTCGTATGACTTTAAAACCTAGTTTAGCCATAGTATTGACTAATAGTTAAGGTATTTGAGATACGGGGTAAGATAAATAGCTATAGGCCAGGGTATTGCTAGAAATTATAGGTAGAAGTATATATTAGGATAATATATACTAGTAACTTATTAGTATAGCCTAAAAATCTAGTATTGGCCTAGTATTAATTAGTATTGACTAGTTTGACCTAGTTAGCACCTAAAAACTAAATAATGACTTGTTAAGACCTAGTATAACTTTATAAACCTTGTAAATAGGTAAAATCAACCTAAAAACTAAGAAATGATCTAGTTTGACTGTGTTGACCTAGATTTAACCTATTTTGACCAAATTTGACCTAGTTTGTCTTAGTTGGACCTAGTGTTGATTTAGAGACATAGTTTCAAGCTAGTATAACATGTTTATGACTCTAAAATACTGTAATGACATAGAATTTTATATATATTTCTGTGAGGCACCAATACTGACATAATTTGATATTAATTGCTCTGGACCTTAGGTGAGTACATTCTTTGATAGTTTTTCGTTTATGATATCTTCTATGTTTCTTGTATCTATTGTGGATATCCTTGATTTCTTGACACATTGGTTACACGAATTTATATTTTTGGATGTCGTCATGAGATGTTATTCCTTGTATATCTTGGTGTATCTTGTACAAGCCCAGTTCTTCTTGTACCAGTATGGACACTGATTCTCGAGGAGACTAGCTACCTTCTCGAAGAATTTTGTGTCGTAGCGTGCTATGGTTGGATCCACTATACCAGTTGGGGGCGAAGAGTGTTAGTATAGATATGTGCTCATACCCTCCTTGTACATGTATTATTTCTTGTTAGTGTTAATCATACACAGCACATATGATTAACCAGGCCATAATCCTTGTTCAAGTTTCCAAGCTGATCACATGTTAAAGCTAGTACTCACTCACTTAGCTAGTCGTATTTTTTGTGTCTTGTATATGATACCCATTACTCTTTTATTTATTTACAACATTCCATATATTGTATATTTCTTGCTCTTGTTATATTTTTTTGTATTTCTCTCTATTTACTGTTACATAGTCTTTATTATTTATTAGAACTGCTGTTAGAGGTATGCTTCTCTCCAATCCTGACTGGATAATATTTTTCAGTGATTGTTGTGCTCTACATTCTGGAATTTCAGAGTGATGCTATATACATGACTGCTATTACACTGTGGACCTTAAGACGAACGTATTTCGATGTTTTGCAATTTCAGAAGCTTACAAACACGAAAATGTGATCCATTTTCAGAAAGCTAATACGAAGGGATATGGCATACTTTAACCCTAGAATTTATTGAATAGGTCTAATAGGTGCAGTTTTGGTTACAAATAGAGAACCGACGATATGACATAGGCATTTTGTGTATCCTATGAGCCTAAGTAGTATGGATATCAAGTGAGTGTAGGTATCATAGGTTGCCAAGTATATGTATGATATAGCATATATATATATATATATATATATATATATATATATATATATATATATATATATATATATATATATATATAAGTGTTAGGTAATATATATTAGTTAGTGTGTGTGTTAGTGTTCATACAAGTAGTTATCAAGTGCGCCAAGTATAGGTAAGTTATGTGTCAAGGTATTGGAGTTTAGGACAAGGTACTAGTGTGATACTTGGGTACCATGAGGATATTGATATGACACTCAAGTATCATGAGTGAGAATATATGAGTATTGTGGCTTAAGTAAGGTATCCTATTTGGTATCAAGTATTAGTATTAGTATTAGAGTTAGTTGGGTAAGTATCTAGGAGGATAAGGTATTGGTCATGATACTAAGATATTGGGTATTAAAACTTGATAGTGGGTAATATTAAGATGTCAAGTACCAAGAGTATGGTGAGTATCTTGGATGTAAGGTAAGTGTAGATTATGGTCATGGATTAGTATCTTGGGAGTTGGTATCATATGATACCTAATGTGGTACCATGGTACCATGTACAAATAAGTGGGATATGTGTGAGATAAATTAGAGTGTGGTATCCTAGGATGTATCAAGATATTTAGAATACCAATATTCCAAAATGTTAGAACTAGTATGAGGTAATACTAGAATACTAAGTTAAGGTTGTGATATTAGGTATTGGAATAAGATACCATGGTAAGGGTAGTGTCTAGCTTGGGTAATGGGTTAGGTACCAAGGTATGAGTTAAGATATTTGGTATTGGCCAAGGTATTAGTATTAGGTAAGGTATTAGCCTAGAAACTAGGATACAAGATAATATGTTAAGGTATTGGTTAAGGCAATAAGGTAATACTAAGGTATTGGCTAGGTATTAAGTGTTAGACTAATTTATTATATATATTAATATATCTATATAGTATATATGATATTATTATATCATAGCTAACTCGTATGCCTTTTAAACCTAGTTTTCCATAGTATTGACCCTAGTACTAAGATATTGACTAATAGTTAAGGTATTTAAGATACAGGGTAAGGTAAATAACTATAGGCCAAGATATTGCCAGAAATTATAGGTAAAAATATATATTAGGATAATATATGCTAGTAACTTATTAGTATAGTCTAAAAACCTAGTATTGGCTTAGTATTAACTAGTATTGACTAGTTTGACCTAGTTAGCACCTAAAAACCAAATAATGACTTGTTAAGACCTTTTATAACTTTATAAATCTTGTAAATAGGTAAAATTAACCTAAAAACTAGAAAATGATCTAGTTTGACTGTGTTGACCTAGATTTAACATAGTTTGATAAAATTTGACCTAGTTTGACTTAGTTGGATCTAGTGTTGATTTAGCGACTTAGTTTCAAGCTAGTATAGCGTATTTATTAATCCAAAATATTGTAATAAAATAAAATTTTATATATAGGTATGTGAGACACCGATACAAAAATATTTTTATATTTATTGCTCCAGGCGAGTATATTCTATGAAAGTTTTTCATTTATGATATCTTTTATGTTTCTTGTATCTAGTGTAGATATCCTTGATTTCTTGACACATTTGTTATACGAATTAGTATTTTCGGATCCCGTCATAAGATATTATTTCTTGTATATCTTGGTGTATCTTGTACAAGTCTTGTTCTTCTTGTACCGATATGGACACTAATTCTCGAGGAGATTAGCTACCTTCTCGAAGAATCCTGTGTTGTAGCGTGCCATGGTTGGATCAACTATACCAGTCGGGGGCGGGGAGTGTTAGTATAGATATGTGATCATAACCTCCTTGTACATATATTGTTTCTTGTTAGTGTTAATCTGTAAACCCCCTAATTTTTCAAGAATTTTTAATTTGGATTTTTCACAATTTTTTGGGATTTTTAACTAATTAAAACCTAGGTATTTGGTAATTAGATGATTTTTTAATGATGTCAATTAATATTAAAATATTATAAAAATAATATTTTCTGGTGTAAAATAAAAAACTAGACATAGGATAATTTTCCAGGAATTTATTGGACCCTAGAAGCATTTTTAAAGCCCTAAAAACCAATGTATATTTAAACCGAATTAAACCCTGAAATTTGAACCCGATTTATTTTAAATAAACCAAACCAAACCGATCTAAACCGGGGTGAACCGAACTGAACCAACCCAGACCTTAACGGGTCGGGTCGGATCCAAAGTGAATCCGACCCGGACCCGAAACCCTAACCGAAACCCTAACCGAAACCCTAACTGAAACCCTAAATCCTAAACCTACCCGGAAACACAGTTCCGGCGTCCTATATATTGTCTCGAATTCCACACCCCACCGCTGGAACACCCTGCCTAACTCCTCTCTCCGCCCGGACACCCGCAGTGCTGCTCCGACGAACGCCCTAGCCTGAACCCTAACTCCTCTCCGTCATCTTCCTCCCCCGATCAGAACCTCCTCCAATTTTACCGTCGACCACCACCCTTCGTCACCCTCCGCCTGAGCCGCCTCGACCACCTGTCACCCGACGTCCTCCACCCGTCCCTGACCAGAACGACCACCCTCCAGTCTCCCAAAGCCCCCGACCACCACCCAGTTCCATCCTCCGTCGACTCGAGCCCCCAGCCAGACCATCTCCTCCGCCCTAGTCGTCGACAAACCGCTCGACTCGAACCCCGTCCGTCCGCCTCGACCACCTGTCACCCCACGACCTCGCCACCCTGACTCGACCGGACCCCATCGACGACCCGCTGCCCTAGCCCGGACACGGCTGACTTGGACACAGCAGCTCATATCCCGGACACAGCAGAACAGTACCCGGACACATTGTCCCCCTGTGTCGTGTCAACCCGGACACGAGAAAATCTCGTTCCACGGAGCCATGTTCAGGTAACCCATTCTCTCTCCTCGCTGCTCCATTTTCTGTTTCGTCAGTTGTGACGCGTACACTGTGTAACCCTCTCGATGCCCGTGCAACCCGTTCGGTGCGTCGCGTCCTGTGGCGATCGCGAACCGCGATCCAAAAACAGGAAAAACAATACCTCATTTTCCCCCGGAACTGAGTACGCCCCTCCAAACGGGACGACTTGGTCATGTGCGGTCTTCACCAAAACGTGTACACCGTTGATACGGACGTGCAGGATTTCGCAGAAGTTGATTTGGATGTGCATACACACCGGAATCAACGCGTATCCGCCGACAACGCCCCATATCCGTATGGTCTGGAATACGTTATAATTTTGTGTATACATATCGGATCGAAACAAAACTTATGCCATCGGACTCGTAGCAATACGCTGGTCCTGTGATCCAAGTTTGGTTCGATTCTGAGAACGTTGATAAAATCGCATATCGTGGGCCCCGCGGTTCCACTTGACGGGCGATTTTGTGACCGACTCATCAGAATCCAATTATGGAAGTTCCATTTGGTTTGTATCATCGTTCTGGACTTGTTGACACTAAGTTTGACAAATTTGGAGACCTATGACCCTGACACATTTTTCGGTGCGAAGCGGCCCACATGTGGACCCCGCTTTGACCAGAAACTGTCATTTTTGCCCTTGTGTCCAAATTGGACTCAAGGACAGGCATATCTAGCTATTTGATATTTTTTGAGACTGTTGGTGATATTTATTTCAGCTTTTGGAGGAGTACCTACAGGATCCACTGATACAGGGACAACTGTTGGTATTCAAACCCCAAGCAAGTGTACCTTGCAACATTACAGTTCTTATTACATATTTTCTTGATTTGTTTATATATTGTTGTTCATGCTTGACCTAGGACCGTGTGACTTACTTAGCGTCCGATTAATAGTCGGGTGCCAACACCGTCCGTGGAGTTGTGTAAGTCACCTAGAGATGGATATCGTGACCCTTTACATTCTCGTACTTGTCTTATCAAGTACATTATACCCAGGACACTTGACACTATTCATGAGACAGAATCTTCCTAAGATATTCACGGTAATTCTGTGTAGGATACAGGTTTATGACATATACAGTTACATGCTTAGATTTTATCCTGACTTGTTGCATTAGTTATGGTCTTGCGTTACATGGACATGTACATCGTGAACTGTGACGTAAGATTACATTGGGTGGGGAGAGTATTACCATATCAAAGGCTGATTATATTATATATATTATCATCTGGAGGTGTCTTAGTCTCTGACACAGAGCTTTGGCACAAGTTCTGGCCCTTCGAGAGAATACTGCTATGGGTTTCCCCGACACTGATCCTATAGTAGTCTCAGCCCGAGTATGACTAAAACTCTCATCTTGTATTTCACTTAGCTGGTTATTTAGTATTACCCTATTTACTCATTTATTTTCTGTACTGTATTTATTTTGGCATGAGTTATTTTGTACCTTGCTATGTCCCCTGAGGACCTGGATCCGGATTATGTCCCCAGGATTAGCAGACGAGATCTATCCCGAGGTATACGGGACCGGAGCATTAGCATTAGCAGAAGCAGGAACATGTGCATACATTGGAGCAGTACCAGAACCCGAGGACGAGATTGTGCCAGAGGACTTCTCCTGAGTATTGGCTTATTGTACTCAGTATTTCTACTTCTAGTTACTTTATTTCTTGTCTATGACATTGATATATCAGACTTATTCTCGGGTTGTTCCCCAAGACACTTTTATTGAGATATGTTAGTTTATATTTATTTGTATTTATTCTGGCATTTGATCTGTGATTATCTGTTGTGGATGAGATTAGATTAGACTGTGACTTGTATCATTGGACCTACTTATTATTGTACTATAACTTAAGTACGCCCTGATGGATCCATTAAATTGGGTTTGTCCATCGGTGTGTGCTGTTGGCCATTACCACGTAGCTAGTCCCTCGGTATTTTGGGACTGGGGCGTGACATAATCATATACCGTACGTATGATTAACCAGGCCGTACTCCTTGTTCAAGTTTCCAAGCTGATCATATGTTGAAGCTAGTACTCACTCACTTAGCTAGTTGTATTTTTTTCTCTTGTATATGATACTCATTACTCTTGTATTTATTTACAATATTCCATATCTTGTATATTTCTTGCTCTTGTTCTATTTTTCTTATATTTCTCTCTATTTACTGTTACATAGTCTTTATCATTTATTGGAACTGTTGTTAGAGGTGTGCTTCGCTCCAATCCTGACCGGATAATATTTTTTAATGATTGTTGTACTCTACATTCCAGAATTTCAGAGTGATGATATAGACATGACTGCTATTACACTGTGGATCTTGAGGTGACAATTGTAGAGATCTAGGCTAGTGCTTTTTATTCCATATTATGTCTAGTTTCTTTCCTTTGGTTTATCTTTCTTATTTATTCTGCCTTTAGATTATGGTGATTGAGTATATGATAGAACTAGTTGTATTAGTAAGATTGATAGCTAGATATTGATGACCTAGACGATATTCTATCATCGATGTTGTGGCATAGGCTGGACGTACCCATGTACTCGTACCCAATCATGCGGGTGTGGGTCGTGATACTACCATTCGTGTCCTTTATCTTCATTATGGATATCTTATGATTAATTACTAGTATTATCATTATATTGTTCTTCTTTGGAGATGAGGTTATTATTGACAGGATATATATTGATATTATGGGATGTGATAGATAGTATTGGTGACCCAGACAATATTTTACCATCGATGCTGCTGCGTACGCTGGACGTACCTACATACTCGTGCCCCTATTCTGGGTGTGGGTCATGGCACATTTTTATGGTGGCCCTTGCAGGTCTGGCTTTGCCATTAGAGTGATATCGTAGTAGTGCGACGACTTAGTTGTACCACTGCAAGCCTGTGATAGGTGATAAGATATAGGATACTAGGATTAGAGAATACTCAATCACAAACTAGGGAACTTCTATTCTTATTTGATTCTTGAATATTCTATTCTTCTTGTAAGTATGGGTGATAAGTGGAGATGACAACCGATATCAGAGGTAATTTGGACGTAATGATCGATAGCCAAGACCCGGAAGGTTTACTCAGAGGTAATATGGACATGGCAAACTCAGTTGGAAAGAAATGTTAGGAAGGTAGTTCAGAGGTAATATGGATGTGAACCAATGTCCAAGAAACTCACTGAGGAGTGATTTGGTGGATGTGGTCTATCCGAGAATGAAGATAGACCTGAAGATTGCTCCCCTAGGGAGTCTAGAGTCTAACGAGACTGGTTTTTGGGTGGTCCAAGCGGGAGTATGCTGGTGGACCTGAGGACTGCTCCACTGTGGAGACTTTGAGGATCCATCATCTGTTGCATATCTAGGACATCTGGATACAGATAATGGCTTTTATAAAAATTTATAAAGAAGGAAACATGTTGTACATAGGCCCTTGTTGGGGATGGAGAACTAAGAGTGTAAGGACTGTACATCTTGATTGCTCGGCTGGGGATAAGGGAAGTATAAGTCTAGCTTAGACATAGTATTTTTTCAGGAACTTGCCGTTGATAGGTATCATGAGCAAGTCGCCGTTGGGTTTCGCGAGCTGGTAGGTACAGTTGGAGAATACCGATTCTACGATGAATAGGCCTTCCCATTTGGGTTGGAATTTGTTGGCCGTCTTGTGTGTCATAACCATCAGCCTCCTTACGATCAGGATAAGATCACCCACTTGGTAGGTCATCTTCTTCACCCGGTTGTTGAAGGCTCCCGAGAGACGCGCTTGTTATAGCTTAATGCGCTTTTAAGCTAAGAGATATTTCTCATTGAGTGCTTCTAACTCTTGTAGCTATCGATGGTGATTGTTGTCGATGGTTAATTGGTTGGAGAGAGCTACTCGAAGTGAATGAATTTGGATCTCGAGTGGGAGGACCGCTTTGCTTTCGAACACCAGAGAGAAAGACATATTGCTAGTAGCTGTCCAGACCATTATACGGTAGGCCCAGAGAGATTCTCCAGCTTCTCATTCTAGTAACGTTTGTTGGATGCTACAAACTTTTTGAGTAGCTTTATGATGGTCTTGTTGAACGCTTCGTCCAGACCATTTGCTGTCGGGTTATAGGCAGTTGACGCTACATTTTGAATTCGACTCATTCCAGTAGCGTTTGTTGGATGCTACAAACTTTTTGAGTAGCTTTAAGATGGTCTTGTTGAACGCTTCGTCCAGACCATTTGCTGTCGGGTTATAGACAGTTGACGCTATATTTTGAATTCGATTTTTGTCACAAAACCGATAAAATACGTGACTTACGAACTATGGACCGTTGTCATAGATGATCCTTTATGGCAAACCGAAGCGGTATATGACGTAATGCTTAATAAAGATGATCACGTTGGATGTCTTGACTTCAGCGAGTGGTACAGCTTCTGCCCACTTGGAGAAGTATTCGGTGATAGCCAAGATAAACCAATATCCCTTAGCCGAAGGCGGACTGATCGGCCCTATGATATCCATGCCCTAGGCTTCGAACATCCAGGATGCCACAGTGGGTATAAAAACTCTGAGGGTTGGTGGATAAAGTCAGCATATATTTGGCACGCTTGGCACTTTCTTGCGTAGTCAACGATGTATGCTACCATTTTCGGCCAATAATAACCCATTCTACGGAGGCGGTCCTGTAGCTTGGGCCATGGCTGATGGGCACCGCAAACCCCATCGTGAGCCTCATAGAAAGCCTACTTTGCTTCTGCATTCGATAGACATCATAGCAAAAAACCATCATAGGAGCGGCGATACAGCATTTTTGTAGCCTTATCGTAATAGAACCGGTGGGAACGTCTCCTGATCGAATTGGCTTCTTTTGGGTTCTCAGGGAAAATTTTATAGACTGCATAGTCAATGAATGAAAGTCTCCAATCTTGTGAGTCAGTGCTCGTCTCTACTGAGTAGCTCAGGCACATAGAGAGGATATTCTTCGGGCAGACTAGCTCTCGACCGATTATGGTGATCAGTTCATGAGTATTGACTGGAATAGCTAGAGAGACTGCAACGTTGGCCAGGGCGTCCACCTCTATGTTTCGTAGTCGAGGGACGTACTTTATGAAGAATCCCTCTAAGGTGGTGATTAATCCAAGTGCGACTTGGTAGTAGAAAATCAAGTCCTCGTTTCGGACTTCGTACTCGTCTCGGACTTGATTTACTATCAGCTTGGAATCACAGTAGGCTTCCAGGTGGTCAACTTCTGTCACGACCTGCACCCGGTGTAGGGATGCAAGTAGTGAACAATGCCCAGCCTATGCTGCAGCACCGACGATAGAACGCTGTTTAGGTAAACTATCTATCAATATAAATATACCACCAACAATATGAATATACTCAATCACAGATCTAAGATGAAAATAAGCACGAATATGATAAAAGAATAGAAGAGTCACGAATACAACTCATGAGATAAATAATAATATCAAATGAGTCAGAGAAAACTAAAATAATGTTGGAGACAAATCTAGTATAAAAGAACTAACAACTAAACTATGAAGCTACGAGCCTCGGGTCGTCTGTCTCAGTTGGGATGAGACCCTCCCGAGCCAAGGTCTCTGGATTTAAGCCTACAAGATCCCGAGGCCTGTAATGAGTGGAGTACTACTCCTTAGTGTCATCTGGAAAAAATATATCCTGTCAGGAAAGGACCAGAGTACATCTCTAACAGAAGTTCTAATAAATGATATAAACTATATAACTATAAATAGATATGAATATACAAGATGCAATATATAAATATAAGAGATAAACAATAAAGAAAATACTGGAAATAAATACAAGAATGAACAATATGGAAATAAACAAGAATACTAATGACTAAGTGAGTGAGTACCAGCTTTAACATGTGATCGATTTGGGAATTTGATACAAGATTTATGGCCTGGCTAATCATACGTGCGATGTATGGTTAACACTATTCAATAAACAAGACTTGATACAAGGAGGGTATGATCATAAATCTATACTACATACTCTCCGCCCCCGACTAGTATAGTTGATCCAACCATGGTACGTTATGATACGGGATTTACTGGGTATGCAGCTAGTCTTCCCAAGAATTAATGTCTGTACGTGTATAAGAAGAACAAGGAAATAAGGCTTACACAAGATATACCATACATACCAAGGAATAATATCTCATGACGAGATTCGGATATACCAATCCGTGTAATCACTGTGTCAAGAAATCAAAGATATCTACACTAGATACAAGAGACATAGAGGATATCATAAATGAGAAACTATCAGAGAATGTACACTCGCCTGAAATCTGGTACACAGTATCCAAGATGTCCGGTAAGGTACCTCAAAGACCTAGATATAGAATATTATATCGATACAAGGTTTTAGAATAAAAATAAGTTAAACTAGTCAACTTCTAGGTCATAAAGCTATTTCTAAGTCAAAACAGTCAAACTAGGTCAAATCTAAGTCAAACTAGTCAAACTACCTATTTCTAGGTTGTATGAGTCTATCTCTAGGATATTGGGTCCATACGTTATGTAACTAGGTCACACTAGCTAAACTAGGATACTAAGATACCGTATCGTAAGATACACAAGAAATTAGATAGGAAAATAACATAATATAAATATATAATCATCAATATATAACAATCCTAACTAATCTAATGCTAAGTGGATACCTTGGCTTTGAACCAATGCGGTATCGCACCACTACACCGCCATCTTGATACTCAAATCACCTTGAGTATCAACCCAATACCTTGATATTTACCTTAGTATCTCAAGGTAATGTCACTCTAGCATATAACTAACTACACAACTCAATTATAACTAACAACCAATATCTAATACAATTTCTACTAGCTATACTAACTACCAACTACTAATGTGTGTGTGTATATATATATATATATATATATATATATATATATATATATATATATATATATATATATATATACATACATACATACATACATATATAGGGATACACAAGTATACATATATAGATCTAACTACTAATTAACCATATGTACATATAACTACCAACTAGCAACTTAACTAGATAACTAAACTACTAATAAACTAACTAACTACTGAAACTAACTACTAATCAAACTGTTAAACTATCAAACTAACTAGTTAAAATAACTAAACTACTAATTACTAACTACCTAGCTCTGATACATTGCTGAATCTCCTTGCTGATATCCGGCTGTCGCTGCTGCTACTGGAAACTACTGCTATGCTATAAAGCTGCATATGGCTGCTGCTTCTAGCTCTGCATATGCTGAATGCTCGACTAAACTGCTCAAGTTGCTGTTGCTAGCTCTTGCTGTTGGTGTAGCTGCTGCTGCTAGCTCTGCACGTACTGAATGCTTGATTGAACTTCTCACTGTTGCTGCTGCTAGCTCTTGCTGTTGGTGTAGCTACTGCTGCTATCTCTTGCTGTTGGTGTAGCTACTGCTGCTA